>JAJSOF020000009.1:18559613-18590400 GCA_025594305.2 Periplaneta americana | reverse complement strand
TTGAGGATGTAAATGAACTCGGTGCGGTCAGCATCGCATAATCAATATTCAGAAGGCGTTTAACAATCTTAAACACTAGTCTACTCTTGGGAAATGCAACAACGCTAGAGAAATAATTAGCTTCTAGCGAGATTCATTCTCTGCATTTAGCCTATTCCACATTTCGTTGCCAGTGGTCTAGGAACGACTACGTGCAGCCCTAATGTGGATGACACGGTCCAGAGTTCGAATTCCTTCTAAATAATATGCACATTCGTCTTGCGTTGTGTTAGATGTGATGTGCAGACCGCTTATCATGTAGGTCCTAAATCCCACCGGGCTATTCTATATGAAATCGATCAGTAAAAAACCTCTAATTTTTTCCCTATTTATACAAGGTGCTGAGGAGACTGCATTTTCAAAAATATACTATCGAAAGTCAAACGGTTTTCGTACTGTTGGGCGACAAATTTAGCGTATTTTATAAAGCAAGCCTCTTTGAGCGCTCAGAACTCTGGAACCATTTACATTGAACGAAAGCTCATTTTGAAGCTGACATTTGGTATGTTAAGAAGTAATTCTTATTTTTATTGTATACAGAGAGACACATAATCTGATTTTACTTACTTTTAGGCTTTTTGCCAATTTGTAAAAATGAGAAAAGATATTGAGAAAAAACCTTGCATTATTAAGAGGGATTCGGCATTGTTTGGTTAGTGGTGCGGCAATAAATTTCGAGGGTATTAAATAGATTATTTTCACACGCCTAGACTTGAACGGCGCAGTACCGCAAGCACTGGCCGAGAGCTGAAGATAAGCGAGCGTTGGGCGTCATTTTACTCCCGTGTTTATGAAAACCTGTGATAAAGCTAGCACAACCATGACTGCTAGACGACACATCACGTGTTTATGTCTCCTGGCTTTGCTTACCTCGGCTAGCTCCCGCCTCACAGTCAGCTGGTTAGTTCACGCGCGTACTATTTATTTTCTTTATTTGATATTTTCAATACTTTCTTATCAACGTGCCATCAGTAAAAAATATGTGTTTATTTGTTGATTAGTTTCAATGAGGAATCTAACTATATATTTTTAAAATATTTTTTCCTTGGCAAAGGCGTCTTAATGAGGAAAAATCTAAATTTCTCCATTTCCATAAAAAGGTAAGAAAATCTTTTATATGTCAATATAAACTTTAATTTCTCAGCATCAAAATAAATCATGATTTTGATCATTGGGTGAAAGGGTTTCGGAGCTACAATAGTTTAAATTAGCAAATTTTATGAAAATACGATAAATTTAAATATTTTAAATTTAAACACTATGAAGTTCTGATGCCTCAAACTTTGCACAAAGCATTGTATCACAGTTCTCTACGTACAAAAAAAATTTTATTGTATTTAAAAATTGTAAGGTCAATTTTCTCTATATTTCGGTTGATTTGAGATGGAATAGCTCCACCGCATTCTCTCTAGTGTGTCGCCTCAGATGTGAATGGTATCTATGTCCTAGTGATGCATTAAGGGAGTAGAAAATTCCTCCTGAACTAAAAATCCCTTCAGGGAGATTTCAAATTCATGTAAACTACGTAATTAAATTTAAAGTTATATCATGGCAACTTAAAAAATTGAATTAAGAAGTAACGCCTTCCTTATTTTCAATCTTATTCAATTGGATTTCATTCGATTCCTCGCCTGAGAAGAACTTTTCTCATGACATCTCGATTAGTGTATGGGATCGGTGTCCATTCAACATTCTCATGAATTTGGTGAGCTACAGTAGCTAAATTTGGTTTCGTAAGCGAACTATAGCTGCTGGGGGTATCACATATTGACCTTATGTTACCTCCGTACTGGTTCGATTATTGTTCATCTCTGCTGAGGTCTGTGAATATGAAACCATTAGTAGGATCTAAAACTCTAGATCCTCCATGACCTGTAGCGCCACGGATTTTTATATATATATATATATATATATATATATATATATATATATATATATATACAGCATTCTGTCTGGTGTGTCAGCTCAGATGTGAATAGTAGCTATCAGAGGTCTGCATCGGACGTTTTCGCTCGAGCGCCAAGTAGCCTAGTTCATAGCATAATCCGATAGGTAGCGCACATGCGTGATAGGTAAAATTGTCACGAGCGATTAATCCTCGAACGGTATAAGCCGAGCGTTAGACATTCGTTCTTGTTACAGTGATGAACTGTGTAGTAACATCATAGATGTTTATCATTTCAAAACTTTGCAGTATTTAACTAACCCCTCCATAGTACAACTACAAAACTTGCTTTAAAATGTAATATAATTGTTGTACGTATTTTTTTAATTTTTAATTAATTAATTAATTTTATTTTATTTTTTTCCCACACAGGAGTGATTTTGTTTTCCCCACATCTGATAGATGTTATTGGATGTAAATGTAATTATTATAAACGGAGAACACAATCACGATAATGCAAGAACTGTATCAAGTTTTCTAGTAATAATAATAATAATAATAATAATAATAATAATAATAATAATAATAATCTCTAATAATTAGTGTATCAATATTTGCGTCTGTAACAGTTGTGCAGCATGATTATTCGTTTTATTATATTTTCTGTGACGTTATCTCTGACTAATATTGCTATTAATCTACTACTATATCAATAATATCTTGTAAAACGTTTCTACATTGTCGCAGTATATAGGCGGAACACTATGTATGGACCTATCATATTATACATATGTAGTAAATCAAATATTGAATAATTATTAATTAGCAATAATAACTGTATATCGAAGTTTTTCATACTATTTTATTTATAACTTCATGTTCCTGTTTTGGTACGTTCCATTGACTGTTCCATTAGACGTTTGTCATAAACGCAGAAAATAAAGTCTTATTTTTACCATGTGAGCAAAACATATGTGTATCTTATCTGTCGCCTTCAATACAAGACAAGACATGTCGGTGAGATGACCTTGTACTGTGCTTCTATTTATTACCAGCATATCCCGACCGATCGTATCTCACTCGAGGGTGCGACACTCGACCGAGTTCAAGCGAGCGATTTAACTCCAATGCAGCACTCTGGTAGCTATGCTTTCTTCTAAGATAATCTACAGTAAACTCGTGTCACAGGCAAGTTGTTCACCATGATTGCACGCGACAGAGGTACCAAACCACAGTGATTGACTGAGATATGGCTACAGCTCAGACAGCTCTTGCCGAGATTTGAACTCGGGTTATCGGCGTGTAAGACCGATGTTTGTGGATGCTGAAGGCGGTCGTATAATCCTATGAAACGTCGGCTGATTGAAACTGACAACATGTCTTGCAACTTCGGGCGTTCTTGTCAAATTCGGTAAGTCTCTCCGCCATGAGAAACGCCGCACATTTATCAAGTATGGTGGAAATCGGTCGAGGTCCGCAGAGCTCGTTTTAAACAGTTGATTAAAGGGAGGGCTGCTTCCATTTCTTACGGAAGCATCCCCCGCGGCGCCGTTAATCCGTCAGATGGACACTTGGGGTGGGGTGGGGGCGTGATGTATACGGGGTCAGGCCGACCCCTCGCTCAGACGCCATCAAGCCACTTCAAGCTGGAGAACGCGAGTTGGAGGCGAGACATAAATTACTCCGCAACCCTCGCCTCGAGACCGCTGCTGCCAACTTACCAATCACACATCACTTCATTATTATTATTATTATTATTATTATTATTATTATTATTATTATTATTATATCGTCACTAATATCATTAGGATATTTTATTTTAATCACATAAAATCTGGTGCAGTGTTCATTAGGGGAGAGTAGGCCTAATTGAAGCATAACGCGAAATTTTCCAGGATTGATCTTACATTATGACAGGTATCCTCTACTACTGATTTGTGCACGTTAAGAGTAAGAGAGAATGTTGTACCTTGCACTTTTCACATTTTACTTTATTGTAATATAGGCCTATATATATATATTTTTTTAATTTTGAGAAATTAAATTTTTTAACATTTTTTTTTTTTTTTTTTTTCCCGGTTTAATTATCACCATGCCCCATGACGCGTAGTCATATTACATGGTTTATTGAAACTTGTTTATCAATTTTGTGTTCATAGGTTTCCCATTGTCTTTTGCTTCACTGTTTCGTTGTTTTGTTGATATTCATTGTTGTGTTGTATTATTTCATGTTATTCACTGTTGAATGTTCTCTATCCATATCACTATTTTTGAGTTAATTATACTTGTTCTATTTACGCTGTTTATATATATACACTTTTGGTAATTGGATCTTCACTATCACTCTCTTTCACTTAATGAAACTAATATCTTCACTATCATTCTCTTTCACTTATTGAAACTAATTCTATTTACACTATTTACATATATATACACTTTTAGTAATTATAACTATAGTGTTTATAATATTTTGCTAATTGAGTGTGTTTACGCATGTTACGAAACTGAAACATATATTTACAATTGTTCAAAGTTTATAGCTTTAATATAGTGCACAAATGACCTCAAATGCTGTTTTATGATGTCCCTATAATTTATTGGCCAATTTCTTCCACTCCTTGTTGCTTCCTTGAAGACACTGCGCTGTTGGTTCAAGATTTGGCAATCCCACAGAAGATGATCGACTGTTTGGTCAGGTGCTCGCAAGGACATCCTGGGTTTTCGAAATTCTGAATCTATAGTAATAAGATCTGAGTTTCCCGTGACCAGTTAGTATAGATGCAAGGTTTGGTGTAGCTGGTATGTTGATTTTCATCCTATCCGTCACTGAAGGAAAAAATCTCTTCGTTAGTGCTCCTTTTGTTGTGTTTGACCACATCCTTTGCCATTTTTCAGTGCTTTTCTTTTTCTCTGCGTCTATTATTGTACTCTTAGGTATTTTATTTTATTTTTTATTTTATTTTATTTTTTTATTTTTTAACAATGTCATTTTTTTATTTTCCACCTTTGCTTATCTTAATGTTTTTGGATTTATATTAACGTTTTCGATACTCAGTGTGTATCATCTTCAGATATGTATGTCAATACGTGTTGTTAGTACGGTATTGTATGTTGTTGGAGTTTTTTGTAGGCTTATTGTTTTTTTTAAATTTTGTTGTTCATGTTGACTACTGTGAAAATCATTGATGCTGTAACTGTATGTAAGTACTTAGGCGTATATGATACAAGATATTTTTGTTGAGTCCGTATATCTAATTTAAAAAACAATAAGCCCACAAAAAACTCCAACAACATACAATACCATACTACAGATAGTCAGTGAAAGTGCGTCAGAAAGACAGTGTTTTTAACCAAGAACAGTAATAACAACCCAATTTTACGACAAAACAGGCTAACACAGCCAATCATAAATATGATAAAAGTGCTATAGTGTTTACAGTGTTTTATAGTGTTTTTATAGTGTATATTTTACTTGTTTATATTTATGTGTCATAATATTGGTTTTAACATAATTTCCTATTTACCTATGTGTGCTTTCAAAAGAAAGAATTTTAACAGAATCATAACAAACAACCACACACTGCATCAAGTAGCTACATTTATAGCAATTTTAGCTAAATTAAGAAATCATGATAGGTCACACGCACGTGAATAACCCACTACACAATAAGAGGCTAGGTCTTCACAACACATATTGACATACATATCTGAAGATGATACACACTGAGTATCGAAAACGTTAATATAAATCCAAAAACATTAAGATAAGCAAAGGTGGAAAATAAAAAATTGACATTGTAAAACATTAAGCTTATCGGCATCTCCAAAATGAAACTAAATTTTTTAAATTTTGAAATAATTATTGAAGATTCCTTTACAACTTCCTATACGTATTTTCCTGATATACAGATCTGTTAAGGACGGAAAAAAAAAAAGAGAACACGCATGTAAAGTGTTCCATGGTACAACAAGTTCGTGTACCTTGGATCATAGCCTCTTGTACGTTGCAACATTGGAACACAAGGGATATAGGTGGAAATATAGCTGTAAGAATTCACGATAATTAAAAAAAAAAGTATTTGCCATCATTTGCACACTTCTCTGATTGAGAATTTACTTTGTAGAACCAACCAAACTACTCCTTTAAGAAGGAATAAAGAAACTTCCTGATGTCCGACAGAAGTTTATTGTTAAGCTGCAGAACTATTTGAAAAATTTAACTGGAATTTTTTACACGTTACGTAATGTTCACAAATAGGCCTAAATAAAGTCTGGAAGAACATATCGCCTACCTAAATAATTCATACACAAAGCCTAGATGTCACAAAGATGTAAGCCGGTCCCGCTATCGGTGGTAAGATAACTTTCTCTGGTGTCGGAACAGATCGGAAAAATAATATAATATAATACAATATATTATATTGTAATATAATATATTGTATAATATAATATAGTATAGTATAGTATAGTATAGTATCACAGTTTAGTAGCCTATATACAGTCACGAAGCTCAATACGTAGTAAATATGCAAACATTAGGTAGTTGCTCACCACTAGGATCGCTAATATCGCCTCATTACAGACAATGCTAAATAGTACCGGCACAGTCTATTGTTTCTAGCAACCTCAAAACTTAAGCTTCATGACTGTAGGGCCTATATAGTAGACTGTGATAGTATAGTAAATGTTATGTTTTATTTAACGACGCTCGCAACTGCAGAGGTTATATCAGCGTCCCCGGATGTGCCGGAATTTTGTCCCGCAGGAGTTCTTTTACATGCCAGTAAATCTACTGACATGAGCCTGTCGCATTTAAGCACACTTAAATGCCATCGACCTGGCCCGGGATCGAACCCGCAACCTTGGGCATAGAAGGCCAGCGCTATACCAACTCGCCAACCAGGTGTTAGTATAGTATAGTATAGTATAGTATAGTATAGTATAGTATAATATAGTATAGTATAGTATAGTATAGTATAGTATAGTACAGTATAGTATAGTATAGTATAGTACAGTATAGTATAGTATAGTATAGTACAGTATAGTATAGTATAGTATAGTATAGTATAGTACAGTATAGTATAGTATAGTATAGTACAGTATAGTACAGTATAGTAAAGTATAGTACAGTATAGTATAATATAGTGTAGTATAGTATAGTACAGTATAGTATAGTATAGTATAGTATAGTATAGTATAATATAGTATAGTATAGTATAGTATAGTATAGTATAGTACAGTATAGTATAGTATAGTATAGTATAGTATAGTATAGTATAGTATAGTACAGTATAGTACAGTATAGTACAGTATAGTATAATATAGTATAGTATAGTATAGTACAGTATAGTATAGTATAGTATAGTATAGTATAGTATAATATAATATAGTATAGTTTAGTATAGTATAGTATATTATAGTATAGTACAATATAGTATAGTATAGTATAGTATAGTACAGTATAGTACAGTATAGTACAGTATAGTATAGTATAGTATAGTATAGTATAGTATAGTACAGTATAGTACAGTATAGTATAGTATAGTATAGTATAGTATAGTATACTATAGTATAGTATAGTGTAGTATAGTATAGTATAGTATAGTATAGTATAGTATAGTATAGTATAGTATAGTATAGTACAGTATAGTACAGTATAGTATAGTATAGTATAGTACAGTATAGTACAGTATAGTAAAGTATAGTATAGTATAGTATAGTATAGTACAGTATAGTATAGCATAGTATAGCATAGTACAGTATAGTATAGTATAGTATAGTATAGTACAGTATAGTACAGTATAGTATAGTATAGTATAGTATAGTATAGTATAGTACAGTATAGTACAGTATAGTATAGTATAGTATAGTATAGTATAGTATAGTATAATATAGTATAGTATAGTATAGTACAGTATAGTATAGTACAGTATAGTATAGTATAGTATAGTATAATATAGTATATTATAGTATAGTACAGTATAGTACAGTATAGTATAGTATAGTCTAGTACAGTACATTATAGTATAGTACAGTACAGTATAGTATAGTACAGTATAGTAAAGTATAGTATAGTATAGTATAGTATAGTATAGTGTAGTATAGTATAGTATATTATAGTACAGTATAGTATAGTATAGTACAGTACAGTACAGTATAGTATAGTATAGTATAGTATAGTATAGTATAGTACAGTATAGTATAGTATAGTACAGTACAGTATAGTAAAGTATAGTATAGTATAGTATAGTATAGTAAAGTATAGTATAGTATAGTATAGTATAGTATAGTACAGTATAGTATAGTATAGTATAGTATAGTACAGTATAGTATAGTATAGTATAGTACAGTACAGTACAGTAAAGTATAGTATAGTATAGTATAGTATAGTATAGTATAGTATAGTATAGTATAGTACAGTATAGAATAGTATAGTACAGTACAGTATAGTAAAGTATAGTATAGTATAGTATAGTATATTATAGTATAGTATAGTACAGTATAGTATAGTATAGTACAGTACAGTACAGTACAGTATAGTATAGTATAGTATAGTATAGTATAGTATAGTATAGTATAGTATAGTACAGTATAGTATAGTATAGTACAGTACAGTATAGTAAAGTATAGTATAGTATAGTATAGTATAGTACAGTATAGTATAGTATAGTATAGTATAGTATAGTATAGTATAGTATAGTATAGTAGAGTATAGTATAGTACAGTATAGTATAGTATAGTACAGTACAGTATAGTAAAGTATAGTATAGTATAGTATAGTATAGTATAGTATAATATAACGTAACGTAAAACATAAAATGGAAACATGAAACATAAGAATATTATTATTATTATTATTATTATTATTATTATTATTATTAGTATTATTATTATTATTCTAATCCATATTGATATTAGGCTATAAATACAAATCCAAAGTGTAAACGAATTGAAAACACGCAACTCTCTAAACTAACAGCGGGTTGTAACAATATATCACAGCATTCAGTAGCTTATTAGACGCGAATGATATTCAGGTCGGTGGAACGCAGGAACGGGTTTCAAGCTGATCTAGGCACCGAGTGACGAAAAAGCTGATGATCTTGCAAAGGAAGGAGCAGCGACCTATTTCCTTGGTCCAGAGCCAGCGCCTAGGATTTTGTAAGAAGCAGCCAAGAACGATAACCAGCTAATAGAAGAAACAGAAAATATTTATGATAGTTAATTCTTGTTCAAAGAAAAAAAAAGCTGATGCAAAAAGGCTAGATTATTATGAAACCACTGAATTTTCCTGTAGTTTTATGAGTAATGGAGATATGGGCATTAAAATAATCGGAGTCACGAAGATTACACACGGGCCTAATACTTTCTCATCAATTTTACGCGATTTAAAATAAATAGTTCTTACATCGTGTTACGGATGATATTCTTATTTGTAGACTCTATTTTCTTGACCTATTTTTAAAAGATATAAGTAAATTAAATAATTCAGTATGCACTCAAAAGAAGATAAACTATCGTTTTCTGGACTATACAAAAATGTATATTTTTTAAAATATGGAGAAGTAAGATATCTGACGTGACTTTAAAAAGAAGAGTCCACTGCAAGAATGATGGATGTCACTTGTCGAAAATGAACCAAGACTGTCAATGCATAACTTAAGACATATAGAATGTACATAGAGAGTTATATGGCATTAACACTGATAGTCATTGTCCAGTAATGATCGGAAAATCACAGTTAAGCTTTGAGCGCTAAGCATTTCAAACTTTCATTTGCTTCTCCTGCAAACTGTATTCCGAATGACATCCATCATTCTTACAGTAGACTCTTCAAATGTAAGTAACTTATTAAGTTTTTGTGTTGTAAATTTTACACAAATTCCCACAAAATAGTAAATCGCGCTATATAATCCTTTCCACGAAGGTCAAGAAATATTTTAGGACTTTCATTGCAAGGAATCATGTCTCAAAATGTTGCCATTGTTGTTGTAGTTTAATCTTTTTATTACCACAATTTTGATCCATAAAAATTGTGCTCTTTACATGATAATACATTTTTAATTGGTTATTTGACAATGCTTTACCAAGTTCTGTGGTTATTTAGCATCTGAGTGAGATGAATATGAAAATGCCAGAGAAATGAGTCCAGAGTCCAGCGCCGAAAGTTAATGAGTTGACGGAAAACGCCAGCGAAGACTTCAACCATATAACTCGTCTCAACCAGGATTTGAACCCGGGCCAGTTCGTTCCACTGTCAGTCATGCTAACCGTTACTCCACAGTGGTGGATTTGATAATATCTGTTAAATTTTGAGTATATCTATAGGGGCTATTCCATCTCAAATCGACCGAAATATATTGACCTTGCAATTTTTAAATACAATGAAACTTTTTCTGTCCGTAGACAACTGTGATACAATGCTTTGTGCAAAGTTTGAGGCATCAGAACTTCATAGTGTTTAAATTAATAATATTTAAATTTATAGTATTTTCATAAAATTAGCAACTTTAAACTTGTGGCTCCGAAACCCTTTCATCCAGTGATCAAAATCATGGTTTATTTTGATGCTGAGAAGTTAAAGTTTATATTGACATGTAAACAGTTTTTCTTACTTTTTATGGAAATGGAGAAATTTAGATTTTTCTTCATTAAGACGCCTTTGCCCACGAAAAAATATTTTTAAAATATATGGTTAATTCCGCATTGAAAGTACAAATAAACACATATTTTTACTGATGGCACCGTTGATAAGAAAGCATGGAAAATATCAAATAAAGAAAATAAATAGTACGTGCGTGAACTAACCAGCTGACTGTGAGGCGGGAGCTAGCCTAGGCAAGCAAGGCCAGAAGACATAAACATGTGATGTTTCGTTTAGTAGCGCATAGCTGGACTAGCTTTATCACAAGTTTTCATAAACACAGGATTAAAGTGACGCCCAGCGCTCGCTTATCTTCATCTCTCGGCCTGTTCGTGCGGTACTGCGCCGTTCAAGTCTAGGCGTGTGAAAATAATCTATTTAATACCCTCGAAACTTATTGCCGAGCGTCGACCTGGTTGGCGAGTTGGTATAGCGCTGGCCTTCTATGCCGAAGGTTGCGTGTTCGATCCCGGGCCAGGTCGATGGCATTTAAGTGTGCTTAAATGCGACAGGCTCATGTCAGTAGATTTACTGGCATGTAAAAGAACTCCTGCGGGACAAAATTCCGGCACATCCGGCGACGCTGATGTAACCTCTGCAGTTGCGAGCGTCGTTAAATAAAACATACCTTTACCTTATTGCCGAGCCACTAAGCAAACAATGCCGAATCCCTCTTAATAATGCAAGGTTTTTTCTCAATATTTTTTACATTTTTACAAATTGGCAAAAAGCCTAAAAGTAAGTAAAATCAGATTATCTGTCTCTCTGTATACAATAAAAATAAGGATTACTTCTTATCATAACCTACCAAATGTCAGCTTCAAAATGAGCTCCCGTTCAATGTTCTGCAATAAACGGTTCCAGAGTTCTGAGCGCTGAAAGAGGCTTGTTTTTATAAAATACGCTAAATTTGTCGCTCAATAATACGAAAACTGTTTGACTTTCGATAGTAGGCTATATTTTTGCAAATGCACTCTCCTCAGCACCTTGTATTAATAGGGGAAAAATTAGAGTATAAAAAATGCGAGGTTTTTTACTGATCGATTTCATATAGAATAGCCCATAGGTCTTATACCTACGTGTATACGCTGTGAAACATGTTCACAAGATTGGAACAATGTAGCTACATTTATAAAAGTCCAAGTTCACCGATTTCTTCCCGTCTTGTTTGCCTTCCATAACGATGAAGTCGATACGCAGCTCCAAAATTGGTATGTTCTTAAATCTATCACAGGGTGCAAAATCCAAAAATTACACACAATGTAAGAATGAATGAATGAATGATTGAATGAATGAATGAATGAATGAATTATCATTAACCTGTGTGTGCCTGGAGATAACCCGTGACCCGCAGGATATGAAGCCAGGACGCAATAACCGGCCATTGCCTCAAATCTTTCAATTACGTCACAAATGCGAACGCTCGCGGCGCCGAGTGTCTTGCCGCGGATGAATTTCCTCTCGAGTTTCGTTCAGCTGGCGGAAATGAACGCTCTTCCGCGGCCGGGATTCAGATGTTTACACGTGTGGCGAGGGAGAGGGAAAATCCATTACTTGCGGTCGGATATTGAAAGCTAGACTTATTACCGGCCCAAGAAGCCTCTCGGGGAACCCTGGGCTTGCTGATCCAAGTCAGGCTTGGACAACCCTCCAGTCGTTTTGTGTCGGAGTTCAGACACCTTCTCATTGTGCTTTCTTTAGGCGAGTTGGAACAGATTTCACACCGTGAGTCATCCATCGGTACTTGTTCACTATAGCCTATCCACAAGTTTCAAAATGGCGGACATTGGGATTTTTGTAATGGATGTTAGACTTATCGAAAGTTAACTATGAAACTATGCCAGAATTTCTGTTCTAAAATTTTAACAAAATTAAAGTCTATATAATAAGTAGTGGCAGTAACATGAGCTGCTGCCAAGAAAAATTATTATATTACAGTTTCAGTCAACAACTTATGAGATTAGTACAAAACCAAGTTTTGTTACAATAGTTACAAGTTTTGTAATTATAATTGTAATTGTATTCTTAATATCGTAGTTGTAATCCCCTGGTAGAGGGGAAGAGAAGGCCTGATTGCCTTATCTCTACCAGGTTAAATAAATAAATAAATAAATAAATAAATAGTCACATTATAATTCTTGGTAATATCCACAAATATTTTCGATTTTACAAGAAATCATCATCAGGTGGAAGCAATATATTAGTTGAACACAAATGAAACTCGAATTATATAAAATGCATACATAATGAATAAAACACTAAGGCAATACCATCATGTGTCAGAATATTAAAAACAACTTAAAAGATCAATGATGACATGTATTCAAGTGATGCATATGCATATATAGTTATTAACAATCCAAAAGTTATACAGAGTTATTCACGAGGAAAGGTAAAAATTTAGGATGTGAATTCTGAAGTCATTCTGAGTCAAAAAGTTCTTATGAATATGGGTCCGTTTTCGAACGGTTACGGAGATATGGCTGTTTGATTTCATAAAAACTTCTGGGATTCCATTGTACTAACTCGTATTTAGAGATAGATAACGGGCAAATTTAATGTTTACATTCACGTATGCATACATACCTAATATTCTAGAAGTCGGAGTCGATGTTTTCGCACATTTTCAAAGGTACTTCCTTCTGCTTCAATGCACTGTTGCGCTCGGGCGTGAATCGCGCTCGTCGCTCGGGAGAATTGCTCGTGACTGTTCTTTATGCCACAACCAAAAGACGGTCGATTAGCGCCTCTCTCGTTTCCCCCTTCCTTTGCTATACCAAGTCTTTCATCTAATCCCATAGACAGTAAATACTCTTCGTTGTGGTACCCTTCTGTTGGGAAAGCAAGGAACCATAAACATACACAGTATCGGCATATTCTGTAGTCGAAAATTTATAGGACATCTTGAAAAACACAACTTAACACTTCCGATAACAGTACCTGTATAACTACTGTAATGTAGGTAGCTGACTGAACTGCTGTGAACTGAGAAGTGATAGTGTATTTGTGTTATGTGCTGGTTCTGTGTCATTACATCAGACAAGGACAGGCGATTGGACATTTGTAATTCCCCGCCACTCGGTTTGTGAGATGAACTTCTCTTATCTACATCCCTCACAATGCAGATTCCAATGTTACGTCATTCATTGCTATAGGTGACCTTGTCTCACGTTCTCACGTCAGCAACATATGGTAATGTCTGATTCACATTGGGGCGAGACGTTTTACCAAACAAATGTATCTAGCTCCGCATCGTTCGAAAACGGACCTATGTTCATAGGAACTTTTTCACTCAAAATGGCCTAAGATATCGTATCCTAAATTTTTTACATTTCCTCGTGAATCACCCTGTATATGCATATGCATCACTTGAATACATGTCATCATTGATCTTTTAAGTTGTTTTTAATATTCTGACACATGATAGTGTTTTCTTACTGTTTTACTAATTTTGTATGCATTTTATATACTTCGTGTTTCACTTGTGTTCAAGTAATATATTGCTTCCACCTGATGATTTCTTATAAAAGCGAAAATATTTGTGGATATTACCTAAAATCATAATGTGACTATTGCAACAAAACTTGTTTTTGTAGCAATCTGATAAGTTGTTGACTGAAATTGTAATATAAATTTTTTTATGATATATTATTCAACTTATCTGAACCTCAACATGACGTTTAAATTTATGCTGCCAAGAAGTCAAAAGGAGGATAGCAATGGCAAAGGAAGCTTTTAATTGAAAAAGGAGCATCTTCTGCGGACCTCTGGAGAAAGAACTAAGGAAGAGATAGTGAAGAGCTTTGTATGTGGAGTATGAAATTGTATGGGGCAGATATATGGACATTAAGACGAAGTGAACAGAAGCGACTAAAAGCATTTGAAATGCGGATATGGAGAAGAATGGAGCGTGTGAAATAGACAGACAGAATAAGAAGTGAAACTGTGTTGGAAAGAGTGAGTAAAGAAAGAATGATGCTGAAACTGATCAGGAAGAGGAAAAGGAAATGGTTGAGTCACTGGCTGAGAAGAAACTGCCTACTGAAGGATGGACTGGAGAACTGGAGAAAAGTTTAGGGCAGAAGAAGATTTCAGATGGTAGACGACATTAAGATAATAATTATATCGATCATATGCAGAGACTAAGAGGAAGGCAGAAAATAGGAAATACTGTAAAATACTGGGTTTGTAGTGAAAGACCTGCCACTGGGCAAAAAACTATGAATGAATAATTATGGTAGGGCCTGCGTTATGTATGATGGAATAACCATCTCTTCCGACAATTTATTGAGACTTGTTCTCTTACCAAAAACAGCATGTTTTCTTTGCAGTAAGCTGATGCCAACAGCGGCCGGTGTTTGGCTTGTAGGTCTAAATAGATTCTACTTCTTCAAACGTTCAAGATTGCCGTATTATTAACTCGTGTTTTGGAGCCTTCTGAAGGCAAAACTCTGTCACACCCCATCTCTACTTATGCAATGTTAATTTATCAGGTTCTTTCTGTAGACCACTTGCACTTTCTTGGATCAGGAACGCGCATTCTATGGTAAAGAAGTTACATTTAGTCGCATTTTCTCGCCCTTTTTGCTCCTTCATTTGTTGTCAATCTTCCGCATACATCTAGGGAGGGACTTATATTGTAGTGTGTACGTTTTACATATCAAGAAAGTAGGGGATGAAAGTACAATTTTCGTTCAAAGCAGAATATTATGAAGGGGACACGCAGAACTTGTACAGGCTAGACACAAGAAATGACACTTCTCGTATCAGAAGTCGCACTCGGGGGTTTCGTGGTTGCCATGCCGACGGTTTGATCTGGTGTTGGGACGTGAGAATATTCCAAACTTTAATATTTTAATTGGTTATTTTACGACGCTTTTTCAACTACTATTATCCACCGTCTGAGTTAAGTTATAAAGTGATAATGCCGACGAAATGAGTCCAGGGTTCAGAACCGAAAGTTACTCTGCATTTGCTCTTAATGGGTTGAGGAAAAACCTCGGAAAAAACCTCAGCCAGGTAACTTGTCCTAACCAGGATTTGCACTCGAGCCTGCTCGTTTCATGGTCAGGC
Organism: Periplaneta americana; assembly: GCA_025594305.2. Classification (NCBI taxonomy): domain Eukaryota; kingdom Metazoa; phylum Arthropoda; class Insecta; order Blattodea; family Blattidae; genus Periplaneta; species Periplaneta americana. Next base: position 18,574,759 of record JAJSOF020000009.1, on the reverse strand, counting down.
ATACGGGAATATTTCCTAGGGAAGAAATTTGAGAATGTTCCGAGACTGGGAATTTTTTTTTTTTTTACTATTCTTAATTTTCCCGCATTCTACAAGAAGATTGTTGACCCTGTTACTTATTAAGCAATGAATGAGTCAGTTATGTGGAAGAAGCGAATTTGTATGTGACACATTTTTCAAAACGCAATGCGATCATGTATCAGATTTAGATTTATTTAAAATAGACAGTACTTCAAAAAGCAAAATATGCATCTCTTTGCTCATTTGCTGCCAACATAGCAGCTGTTTGCATTTGTGGGCATTTTTTTTTTTTTTCGAAAATGAAAGTTGTAAAATGTAAAAAAGATCGCGCTTAAACACTTAGACGAAATCTTACTTACTAATAGAATAATAGAAGCAGTTTGTGAAAATTATGTGTGTTTGTGCCACAGTAAAAATTCAGATAAAATGAAAGAATATTGTTTCTCAACGTAAATTCCAATATTATGTAAATTATGAATACTTTAGCAAAACCTGAAGAATGTGACATTTTTAAATTTAATAACAACACAAATTATCTGTACTCATTACTATGTGTAACTCCGCAAGATATGTGCCCCTGACATTTTATGCAGCTAAAGCATAGAGGGGCATGGAGAGGAAGAACTAAGGAGAAAGGTACCGAACATAACGTGAAAGGTTGAAGAAACGTGAAAGATCTGCAGTCTTACATTTTGGTTCAATAAGGGAGAGCGTAATATTGTATCTTCTTGTGTTGTGGCCATGATCGGATGGTAGAAATTTAGTTTGATATTTATAGTAGTAATTCAAAATAGTATACATATAAATTCGTTTGATATTCAAAACATTACATTCTTTATATATATATATTTGAGATGAAATTATCTATGTGTAAATTATAATAGTACATTATGCAACGAGCCTATAATGGAGGTAATTAAGAAGTGAGTATGGATATTTATGAAACGAGCGCTTGCGCTCGTTTCATAATTTTCATACGAGCTTCTTAATTACCATTATAGGCGAGTTTCATACGACTTTTTATGCTCGACTATATTTCTAACTTGATATTATTAATTTTTTAGCAATGTCCCGTATGTAGTGAGATGTGCGCAGACGCGAAAGTATTGATTTTTTCCGAGGAACAGATGTCCACATTGACCTTGCTAGGCCATAAGAACCTACAGAGATAACATTGAAATTAAATTAGACATTGAAAAACGAGATGACAAATTGAATTTATTTGAATATTATTTACAATTAACGCTAATTATTATAGTAACAGAACATAACCTTCTGCGACAGTATGGGATTTCCAGCCTCCGTGACTTTTCGCTAATTCTCTTTCGATTGCATATCCGAGAATAATCGATACTTGCGATTTTATAACGGTAGAAAGCTGACCTGTCATTGGCTGAACAGTTGTAAGCTGAGTCGTCGTTGGCTGAAAGACCTGACCTTTAATGAGTAGGTGTACTTTAATGACATGCATTAAAGGTCTGCTACCAGGTGTATAATTGCTACATTTCGGCATGGTCGAGCATAAAGTATGTAATGTAAGATTTCAATGATTATATGTAGGCCTATGTATTTTTTACCTGTAAACTATAATAAAATATCATAGGCCCTATCATATATATGAAATGTGTTGGATGATCAAGTTTTCTTCTTAAACATATTTTAATAATTATTTTATGTAGTAATATTAATGGGCGAAAGGTATTCTGTGATAATCCACTCCATCCTATAATTCCATACTGTATTATTGACTGAACTAGGGCTAAACATATTGTTCTCAATAGTATATTTAACGTATTAGTAGTGGGTAACGGGACTTTATGTCCACTCTGTATAATGAGAAGTAGTGTATTAGCTTTATGACATAGATTTTCCTGCCATTACTTTGTACTTTTACGTTACAAAAATAAATCTCCTTTTGCCAGGTTTGATTCCGCGGTATTTTGCTGCACAAGAAATCGCGATATTTTGCCTACGTCACCTCCCGCCTAATAGCAGAGATGTTGCGGGGAAATTAAGGGACACCAGAAGAGGGCGAGGGGTGTGTCTGTTGTAACAGGTCATGTCGTAACAATGCTAGAGTCGCGCCGTATTTTGCTGTAATTGTGGGTTTGTTAATAAAGAACAAGCCCAGCCCCAGTTGTCTGCGTCCCTCCGTCAATAAGAGGCCCTCAGCGGCAGAATATCAAACTGTCAGCCGCCCCGTCTCGGAGGGTTCATCCCATCCATCTCCTGTCTGCAAGAAGACATCCCATCCCTTTCCTGTTCCGGCCTCCTCACCGGGGACACTTCCTTAAAAAGTTTTGCATATAAATCGCACCCACCCGCTCGTGTTTGCACTGGCATTGTACTCGACGGCTGTAATTTTACTAAAAGCCTTTTGCGGGTTATACCAATGTTTGATATGAATGAGGAAAGTTTGCAGATTTAAAATTTTGCAAAGTTCAAACAAATCGGCCATTTGATTTAGAGTAGGGGGATTACATGAGTCAATAGGGGATGCTATGTGAACACAAAACAGACCACAATAAATATTAACTCATGTAGCACAACACTGAGCCCCCACTTTTTATATTTTTTGTAAAAATACAATTATCTTTATTAGAAAACACAACCGTGGAACGAACGACTCTCTTGTGTTGGTCAGCTGCGGTTCGTTTCCAAGTACTGATGTTTTATCGAGTGAACTGACAGACATTTGTCTCGAGCTAAAGAAATCATGACGTTGAAAATGGTAAAAACCAATATATTTTTTACCTATTAACATTAGGCATCCCACTCTCAATATATAATTATATATGAATATATTTGTAGGCCCTATATACAGGGTGTAACAGAACCTCACCGGCGAAATTTGGGGAATGATGGGTCATACAGAGAAGATAATTTTTTTGTTAAGGAACATATATGCTCGCTGATACGTCCTTAGGAGCTATGCATAATTTTTTTTTGCAGGAATGAAATGTAATTTCCTATGCATGGTATGACAGTTCACAGTAGCTGTTCGAATTCCATGTCCTACACCTCATCATATTATTAACACCTTCGCAGCATTGGTCATCCAACTGTGTCGAGTATGGCAGGATTGTGTTATACAGGGTGATTCACGATGATTTAGCACCACTTACAGAGCTTATTTCCGAAGACATTCTGAGAAAAAAATATCATATAAACATGTGTCCTAATCTCAATATGTTCAGAGTTACACTAGTTTGAAGTTGTTAGTAAAATTTCTTTTTTCTTTATTTTTAAGGGTAAAAGAATATTACAAATAAAGAATGAATTATTCAGCAGTATCATTTCTTTAATTGGCTAGTGTTCTGAAGCTGAATATGTGTTGTGAATTCCATAGTTGCTTCGTACAGAATTTCTTTTTTTTTTTTTTTTTATTTTTAACTACAACATTACATTTTCTTAAGCATTTATCACAACAATTGTTACAAATCAAGGCACTCTTGTAAATTCTTTAAGACTGTACATTGGGATGCATAATAATTAAACTGTAAAGAATCAAGTTCCTAAAGCTGTATGATTTGTAACATTTTTTGTTATAAATGCTTAAGAATGATATAATTTTTAGTTAAGAAATTGAAAAAATAAAATCTGTACAAAGCAATTAACAACACATTTTTAGCTTCAGAAGACTAGCCAATTAGAAAAACACCCTCTCATTCGGTAAGTATTGCGGGTAGAATAGTGATTTTTATCGATAGAGAATCTAATAAACAATTATTTATTCCTGTGACGTATAGCGTGGACGGTTACCGTGTAAATTTAATTTAAAAATACTATTACTGATAAATACGAGAAAAATTCGTACCAGCACCGGGAATCGAACCTAGGACCTCTCAGCTTTGCGCGCTGAGCGCTCTTTACCAACTGAGCCATGCCGTGACACGATCCACGGCGCCGGCCGAATCCCTCTCGTAGTACTGTTTTACGGCTTTAGTACCTGCATTTAAGACGATGCACGTCATATGTATGCAGGAGCGCATATTAAATGACTTTGTTGCCGTATTCAACATCAGTTTAATGAAAACTGCTAACAGTGTATATATACCAAATATGAATGAGGTCTCGCCCACCTCATTGAATATTATACGACTACTCCTAATTAGTCAGTTGTATTATTACTGATAAATACGAGAAAAATTCGTACTCGGCATGGCTCAGTTGGTAAAGAGCGCTCAGCGCGCAAAGCTGAGACGTCCTGGGTTCGATTCCCAGTGCCGGTACGAATTTTTCTCGTATTTATCGGTAATAATACAACTGACTAAGTTAAGATTAGTCGTGTAATATTCAATGAGGTGGGCGAGACCTCATTCATATTTGATATATATTTAAAAATACTAATTTGAAGCCAATGACCTATGCGATCAGCTTGCAACATTGTACTCAGAAAGGGAGATGAGAGGTAGTTCACTAAAGCAGAGAGACGTAAGTTCGTTGACCTCTTACATCTGTATTACGAGATGGCAGAGCAGTGTGTTAGCGGCGATGTTGTCATTGCTGAAACTTCCAGCTAAATGTTTTAATTAAACCTATACTTAATCACAAAACGTAATATAGGCTTCCTATTCGTTTAGTCCCTACTCTATCGTTCCTTTCAATCCGTGCGATTATTTTAATTTCACTCCAAGAGACTCACATATTCGATATTATTATTATTATTATTATTATTATTACTATTATTATTATTACTACTACTATTATTGGGCGGCCGGGTAGCTCAGTTGGTAGAGCAGCTGGCTACGGACTGGAAGGTGCGGGGTTCGATCCCAGGTGGTGGCAGGATTTTTTCTCGTTGCCAAACTTTCAGAACGGCCCCGAGGTTCACTCAGACTCCTATAAAATTGAGTACCAGGTCTTTCCCGGGGGTAAAAGGCGGTCAGAGCGTGGTGCCGACCACACCATCTCATTCTAGTGCCGAGGTCATGGAAAGCATGGGGCTCTACCTCCATGCCCCCCCAAGTGCCTTCATGGCATGTTACGGGGATACCTTTACCTTTTTACTACTACTATTATTACTATTATTATTTTATATTCTTCACCTGACATAATTAGGAACATTAAATCCAGACGTTTGAGATGGGCAGGGCATATAGCACGTATGGGCGAATCTAGAAATGCATGTTACGGGGATACCTTTACCTTTTTATTACTACTATTATTACTATTATTATTTTGTATTCTTCACCTGACATAATTAGGAACATTAAATCCAGACGTTTGAGATGGGCAGGGCATATAGCACGTATGGGCGAATCTAGAAATGCATGTTACGGGGATACCTTTACCTTTTTATTACTACTATTATTACTATTATTATTTTGTATTCTTCACCTGACATAATTAGGAACATTAAATCCAGACGTTTGAGATGGGCAGGGCATATAGCACGTATGGGCGAATCTAGAAATGCATATAGAGTGTTAGTTGGGAGGCCAGAGGGAAAAGGACCTTTGGGGAGGCCGAGACGTAGATGGGAAGATAATACTAAAATGGATTTGTGGGAGGTGGGATATGATGATAGAGAATCTTTAATCTATGGCGGGCTTATGTGAGGGCGGCAATGAACCTCCGGGTTCCTTAAAAGCCAGTAAGTATTATTATTATTATTATTATTATTATTATTATTATTATTATATAAAACACGCATACCTGATGTAAAAGAATTCTAAGAAACCATCTCTATGCGTAAATAGACCTATCTCATTCCTATGGCGATCTGCCTACTTAAGTTGGGTCCTGCAACTAATGCTGAATAGATAACTGCGATCACCTGATAAGAAATAGCCTAGATACTAGGAAGATTTTATGTTTCTTCTAGAAGCAATGTTGATTTGTTTAATCGTTTTCAATTATTTGTAATTGTGTTATTTATTTTTTCTTCATTGTTTTCTCTTTTTTCATTATAATTCTTTATCTACCATTTATTTAAAAATACAATTTTTTTGTGGTGAGCTTTGTCTTATAGGCAGTCTTCACTTGGAGAAAACAGAATAAATAAAAGTTTATTCAAAATAAATAAGTATATACTCGTACAATGCCAATGACAAATAGTGTGAAAAACTCCGCTATTAATTTCCAACAGCAGCAACAGCATTTCCAATGAAAAATTCATATACAAACATTACATCCATCTATGTACTTGGCATAATGAACTAAGCTATACAAATTCAGAAGATAGTGTGCACTTAAGACCGTCGGGTGGGGAGAGTCCCATAGTTAACCCTTCAAGGGATATTCTTAGCTTATTCTTGTTAGGGTGTGCCATTCCCCTCCTAACACTTATATCGAACTAAATCCAACTTAAACCTCAAGACTACACAAACACACAGGCCATACATATCAAGAACAATTCCTAACCTAGAGGAAATCCTTTGGCCGAGATCTCCTGCTTTAATAGCCAGCATTGCTAACCACTAGACAAAGAGATTGGCTGTGTGCACATAGCGAAGCTTTTTACAAAACTACATAGTAAGAATTGGGCTGTTTGTTAATTTACCGCTCGATAGTTGAAGCACCATTCATAGGAGTCCGATTCTTAGGGAAAAAATGATCCCTCCGTACCGTTGAAAATGAATTAATGTTTATAGAGACTGTTTTTACCACAGTAAACTGAGGGATCACGTTCTAAAGTCGTACACGCTCATCAGTATCACGTTTGTTAATGTAATATATACAGTTATATATGACTTAAATCAAATTGGCCAAAGCTTGTAAATCGCTTTTGTACGAGATCGTGCGTATTTGCTTGCTTTCCGCACAAAACCAATCCGCGGAAAGTCTAAAATTCCACATTCAGTATTCCCAACCTAACACACATAACAATTTCCCTCTTCTTACCGCTTAAGTGACATATTGATTTTACTGCTTTAGGCTTTTAACATATTATTTTTAGAGACGTTCAATATAGTAATAATTATAAATTGGAAACCTACCACTGCAATTTCACCTAAATTGCACTGTTAATTGTTGTTTTTAAATATTTGCAAAAATTAAGTAAACTCTACAACTCTACTAAAGTTACTACATTCGTGATGCAAGTAACATTAAGGAAGCCGTGCAAAAATCAACAAGATTCCAGACTCATCATAGACTGGGGGAAAAAGAAGACAGACGTATAACACGGCCTGCTGGAGTATAGTAAACACAGAAAACATTTTGTGCGAGATCGTGCGTATTTGCTTGTTTTCCGCACACAACCAATACGCGGTAAGTGTGAAATACCACATTCAGTATTCCCAACGTAACACACATAACAATTTCCCTATTCTTACCGCTTAAGCGTAATATTCATCTTACTGCTTTAGGCTTTTAATATATTATTTTTAAAGACGTTCAATATAGTAATAATTAGAAATTGGAAACCTACAACTGCAATTTCACCTAAATTGCACTGTTAATTATTGTTTTTAAATATTTGCAAAAATTAAGTAAACTCTACAACACCACAAAAGTTACTGCATTTATAATGCAAGTAACATTAAGGAAGCAAATGCAAAAATCAACAAGATTCCAGACTCATCATAGACTGGGGAAAAAGAAGACAGACGTATATCACGGCCTGCTGGAGTATAGTAAATACAGAAAACATTTTGTGCGAGATCGTGCGTATTTGCTTGTTTTCCGCACAGAACCAATACGCGGTAAGTGTGAAATACCACATTCAGTATTCCCAACCTAACACACATAACAATTTCCCTCTTCTTACCGCTTAAGCGCGACATTCATTTTACTGCTTTAGGCTTTTAACATATTATTTTTAGAGACGTTTAACATAGTAATAATTATACATTGGAAACTTACCTCTGCAATTTCACCTAAATTGCAATGTTAATTATTGTTTTTAAATATTTGAAAAAATTAAGTAAAGTCTACTACTCCACGAAACTTACTGCATTCTGATACAAGTAACATTAAGGAAGCCGTGAAAAAATCAACAAGATTCCAGATGCCGATGTTATTACTGCAATATGTTATATAAATAATATTGTTAAAATATTAAAATGAAAAATAAATCATTACATAACCTTACCGTTTGATTTAAGTTCGCATTTATAGACTGGGAAAAAAAAAGACAGACGTATATCACGGCCTGCTGGAATATAGTAAACACAGAAAACATTTTATAGCAACAATGCTGAAGATAGATCTTTTTGTTTTTAAAAGTTGCCGTCATTGAAGATGATGGAGATTTCATTGCAACTAATTAGAAATTCCTCTTTCAGGTATATAATAAACGATCTTCGCACAAAATAATGTACGATACACGAGCGGTATGTTTGTTTTCATGTTCTCGGAAATTAAAAAAGCTCAACTACGTTTCGCTTTTTCAAACTTTCTCTCGAACATGAGAACTTCAACATACCGCTCTTGTAACGCATATTACCATTATTAACAGCCGGGTTCCTTTAATGCAAACTTACACGCTATCAGTATTTCACTTCCATTGTACCTTCACACACAATGTAAATATGGCTGGAATCGAACGTAAGAACTACGAGAAGAAATCAGTCCGATCTCTCGCACAACCCACCCCCCTCGCGGAGTGAGGCAGGCGTGCTGGAAATCTCGCCACTGTATTCGACCCCTAATCCAGGAGAGAGGGTGAATAAGCTACTTGTCAATTCCTGTGGTTAAAGTGAATGTGGTTTTTTTAAGGGTGTCGTCTAGGGTCTGGAGTAGAAAGCCACTCGGCCGATATGGAGTTTTGTCACCAGCAGAGAAATCCGCTTCTTTGCTATCCCCTCCTGCATATAAAACAACCCTAACCCGACAAATAACCATTCCAAAGTAAAAGAAGCACTTCCATGTATTGGAAAGGAAAACGTGGGGTGGGAAATAAAATATATAAGAGCCCACAAATCTACACACTCGGCCCATAAATGGTAATAGGCGACTGTACGCACCCGCGCGGGAGTTTAAACTGCGGTCCGAGCGAGAGAACGGCCCACCATTCCGAGGAACGCACTTTGCATTGAATTTCCTTCGTGCCTGTCATTTTCTTGAGGACAATATATACGCAAATGTCACCTGCGAGTGGCCCCAAGTCTTGATCGTGGCACTGATGATGCTTCTTGTTATCTGGCCTCGTTTAACTTTAGGAGGCTTCTGTGCAACTGATTCGACTTGTAGAAGTAGGCCCAGATCAGGCGAGTCGGTCGGAATTGAGTACTAAACGACATTTCATACAAGTTGAGAGGATGCGAAAGCATTTATTTCCCCTTCTACTTGCCCTGAGTCCGTTAGTAACAGACCGGTAGCTGTTACCTCTTATACCTGCACCCCCCAAGTTGTACACATAAGAAAATAAATTATTAAATAAAGTACATAGGTGGATATAAAATACAGTGACACAGATGTTTGACGATTAAGCCTACATGTTTCAGTATATTTTAGTATCGTGCTTACAATATTTTCAACTGACAATTAATATTAGGTACCCTCCACAAAACTGGCTTCATTTATACACTGTCGGATCCTTGATCTCCAGAGAACAAGGTGCCGGTGCAGGTGTTACGTGCTGTCTCTTCTCACTTTATAGATCTCTTGGATATGAAACAACAAGTTTTGATGGAGAGATCATTGAAATAAGTGAAAGTCTCAGGAATCTTCTATACCACATCAATAAATTTAGGAATGCAGTTATATTGTCGGACTCCAAAGCAGCTATTCTATCCATAGTCTCTAAACACACACCTTCATCTCAAACAGCAGAAATAACTAAAATGCTCTCTCAATTAATATCACTCAATAAAAGAATTGTATTCCAATGGATACCATCCCATTGTGGAATCCTGGGAAACGAGAATGCGGATGCTTTAGCAAAGAAGGGCAGCACTGCTACTTACAGACCTGTTACTAAATCTACGTATTACTCTGTGAAAAGATTTATTAAATCTACATACTTAGACTTCAACAAACAAAATTTGATAATACAATCACAAGGGAAAAAATGGAACTCTCTGCATCATAATCCACAATTAATTTCCGATTTACCACGAAAATCTTGTGTAGCTGCATTTAGATTGGCAACAGACCATGATTGTTTGGCCAAACACATGCATAGAATTGGAATACTTGGTACAGTCATTAAGTTCTAAGACTTGGCGCCTGGAGGGTAGGCTCCCTCAAGAATCTGGATGTATCACAAGATGCCGCATAACACGGCGTACATTTAAACACACATCCTCCCTCAAAATAGTCTCCGTTGGCCGTTATGCACGTTTGCCAACGTTGGTATAGCTGCTGGAAGCACCGTTGAAAGATGTTAGCAGGAAGGTCCCGTATGGCTTCTCTTGTGGCAGTCATGACCTCTTCGGAAAATGAAATCTACGCCCACGTAGGGTTGCTTTCATGCGAGGAAAGAGAAAAAAAATCGAATGGTGCGAGATCAGGTGAGTACGGAGGGTGTGGAAGAACTGTCACCTATTGTCTTGCAAGTTCCTCTTGGACAAGGACAGAGAGATGTGCAGGGGCTTTGTCATGTAGGAACAGCCAATTCTTTGTACGCCATAGCTCAGGTCGCTTACGGCGAATTGAATCTCGTAAACGGCCAAGGATCTCTTTGTAGCGGGTTTTGTTCACAGTTGCACCTTCTGGGATGAATTCCATGTGAACAATTCCATTTGAATAAAAAAACAGTTCAAGCATTACCTTGCCTTTTGACCTGTCTTGTCGCGGTTTTTTCTGTCGTGGTGATAACGGCGTTTTCCACGTGGCGGATTGTCGTTTCAGTTGCGGATCGTAAAGGAAACACCAAGTTTCGTCTCCAGTTATTATCCGGTTGAGAAACGTTGGATCATCGTCAGCACTACTGATGAGGTCACCACAAATCGTCATGCGATCATCACGTTGGTCTTGCGACAGGATTCGTGGCACACTGTGCTGGGTAACACGAGACATGTTCAGGTCATCAGACAGAATTTTGTAGCAAGTACCATGGCTGACCCCTACTGTTGCTGCGATATCGTCTACCGATTGGGAGCGGTTAGCACGCACCAACGTTGCAACTTCTTGGATCTTGCGTTCAGTTCGAATTGTTTGTGGCCGACCAGTACGCACATCATCTTTCAAACTGTCTCTTCCTTGCAAAAAACGTCGGTGCCACCTAAACACAACACTGCGACTCACTGCGTCCTCACCGTAAACTTGCTGCATCATTTGAAACGTTTCGGCAACAGTTTTGCCTAATTTCTGGAAGAACATGGTGTTTGCCCGTTGCTCAAACTGTGATATCTCGGTTTCCGACGTGCGCATTCAAATCACCGTCATAACAAAGACCGTAGTTCTGCTTACAGTGCATGCACTCAACTGTCTCTTGTTGGGTCGAGAGACTAACTGACAAGGTATCATACCATGGCGCCACCTATGCGCTATAGTGTACCACAACGCCACTATGCGCTCAGTATTAGAACTTAATGACTGTACCACGTATATCAGTCCCCTAACTGCCCATTGTGCAACTGAAACCAAGTAATGGATTCGGAACACCTCAAAATCTGTGCTTCAATGGCTGGCCATGATAATATCTTTGAAAAATATTGGAGTGCAAGAGGTCAAATGACTTTATTGTCAAACGCCTGGCATTAGAAAACAACAACAACAATATTTTCAACTAATAATTAATTAAATTAAGGGATGTTAGTTTGTATTATGAAGTCATGGGGGAGTGATACAGTGCAGATTGTCCCATTGTATGTGTTGTAGAATAACAACTAGCGTTGGAGAAAACATTTATCGGAGCTCGTCTTGACTCAATTGAATTGGACGTGTACAGATCAGGCGAGTCGGGCGCACAACCTGTTGTGTTGTGTTTCTATTAGAACACCTCGACTTTCAGATTGTATTACGACTGACGCCTGTGCGTTGCAGTAATGGATAGTCGCAATTACATGATATATGCCAACTAATTGGCCGGGATTTTCGCGTGCAGGGGTGCCAGTATATTACCGGCGAGCCCTCCGCCCGCCTGCGGTGACAGTTGACAAACCACGCGGGGGGAGGGAGAGGCTCACTGCCATATGGGGCCCCCAGCGCCCGGCCCATATATTATCACTGGAATATAAATCAAAATTCACACGCGCGCGTGGGATTTGAATGCAGCTCCGGTCTAATCATTTTACTGAATTATCGCTCTGCGGACCTACAGGACTACGAAGACGACGTGCCCGCAGAACACTTGTCCTTGTTTCGTGCTGGATTCTGGGAAACAAAACAATATCACGACGACCGCATGAGTGCATAAAGTGTATGTGTGTATCTTTTAGTATGCGTGAAACAATCCTAACCAAACTTTGTACATAAATATACTAGTTTTATTAGAGACCACTGAATTTCGCATTTGAATTGTAAAATATTCGCGATAATAGTAATATACGTTACAAGAGCGGTATGTTGACGTTTTCATGGTCGAGGAAAAGATTGAAAAAGCGAAACGTAGTTGAGCTTTTTTTAATTTCCGAGAACATGAAAACAAACATGCCGCTCGTGTATCGTACATTATTTTGTGCGAAGATCGTTTAATATATACCTGAAAGAGGAATTTCTAATTAGTTGCAATGAAATCTCCATCATCTTCAATGACGGCAACTTTTAAAAACAAAAAGATCTATCTTCAACATTGTTGCTATAAAATGTTTTCTGTGTTTACTATATTCCAGCAGGCCGTGATATACGTATGTCTTTTTTCCCCCAGTCTATAAATGCGAACTTAAAACAAACGGTAAGGTTATGTAATGATTTATTTTTCATTTTAATATTTTAACAATATTATTTATATAACATATTGCAGTAATAACATCGGCATCTGGAATCGTGTTGATTTTTTCACGGCTTCCTTAATGTTACTTGTATCAGGAATGCAATAAGTTTCGTGGAGTAGTAGACTTTACTTAATTTTTGCAAATATTTAAAAACAATAATTAACATTGCAATTTAGGTGAAATTGCAGTGGTAAGTTTCCAACTTATAATTATTGCTATGTTAAACGTCTCTAAAAATAATATGTTAAAAGCCTAAAGCAGTAAAATGAATGTCGCGCTTAAGCGGTAAGAAGAGGGAAATTGTTATGTGTGTTAGGTTGGGAATACTGAATGTGGTATTTCACACTTACCGCGTATTGGTTCTGTGCGGAAAACAAGCAAATACACACGATCTCGCACAAAATATATTTCGCGTTTTATCGCGAAGTATTTGTTAAATTGTGGGAAAAATATCGTATAAATTCATTGACTGTTACACTTTTACGTCATGCTACTTTTGATCAATAAAACGGTACGAAAAGACGTCTTTCAACCAATCATGGCTGCTTATCGCTCAATTTTATCGCTTCCCTAGCATTTGTTTAATTTTATCGCGTCCCTAGCATTTGTTTCTTTGTTTGCGAACATTTCAAACTGCAAATTCTTTACGGTACTTTGCAATCGTAACTTGTTTACAGCATAGACAGTCAACTGAAAATGACGGCTTCGTTCAAATGTTTTGGTGAAACTAACATTAGTGAAATAGAATTAATATTTTATTGTATTAGAGTACTTTATTGTCCCGCACCGTGGCGTCGTGGTCTAAGGCATCCTCCCTAGGACTCGCGTTACGGAATGCACACTAGTTCGAGTCCTCATGGGGGAAGAAATTTTCTCATGAAATTTCGGCCAGTGTATGGGACCGGTGCCCACTCAGCATCGTGATGCAGTTGGGGAGCTACGATAGGTAGCGAAATCCGGTTGCGAAAGCCAGCTATAACGGCTGGGGAGATCATCGTGCCAACCACACGATACCTCCATTCTGGTTGGATGATCGTCCACCTCTGCTTCGGCATGCGGGCGTGAGGCCAGCAGCCGGCTGGTCGGTCTTGGTCCTTCAAAGGCTGTGGCGCCACGGATTATTATTAATTGTTAAATTGTAGGAAGAATATCGTACAATTTTATTGACTATTACACTTTTACTACGTCCTACTACTTTTGACCAATAAAACTGTACGAAAGGACGCCTTTTAAACAATCATGTCTGCTTATCGCTCAATTTTATCGCTTCCCTAGCATTTGTTTGTCTTTATCTCTACCCTATCATTTGTTTCTTTGTTTGCCAACATTTCAAACTGCAAATTCTTTAAGGTAGGCCTATAAAACATTCTTTGCGATCGTCATTTGTTTACAGCATAGACAGTCAACTGAAAATGGCGGCTTCGTTCTAACGTTTTGGTGAAGCTAACATTAGTGAAATATAATTTCAGTAAGTCAAGCATTGAAAAGAAAAATAAATAAAATTGTACTGTTATTACTTTCAAAATAATAACCATAGGTAGAAAGTTCGTACCAAAACAATAGATTTCAGTTGAGTGCAGCAAGGAGTATAGATGTCACCCGCGACTCACTCTGTTCCCGCACGCTTTAGACGATACGCAGTTATGTTCACATAAACAACGCACAGTGGCATTCTAAATTTCAAAAAGGCATATGACTCGGTTAAGACAGAAGTTTTATATGATATTCTTATTGAATTTGGTATTCAATTAATTAAAATGTGTCTCAGTGAAACTTAAAGCAGAGTCCGTATAGGTCAATTTCTGTCGGATGCTTTTCCAATTCATTGCGGACTAAACAAAGAGATGCACTATCATCTTTATTTTTTAACTTTGCTCTAGAGTATGCTATTAGGAAAGTCCAGGATAACAGACAGGGTTTGGAATTGAACGGGTTACATCAGCTTCTTGTCTATGCGGATGACGTGAATATGTAAACATCTTCACTACAATTTTAATGCAATGTATTTTTCACAAGATATTTCTAATTATCAATGTCTGAAGATGCCATACTGAATGGCGAAAACGTCAACAATTTTAAAATGTTTTAATGTAAATTTATAACTGCATAGTTTACATTAAAATAAGTCATATGATTGAATACCATTCTTTTTCAACTCGATACCCATGTCCGATTCGTTAACTCTAAAACCTGGATGTGGAAAGAATAATCGAAGTCAGAATTCATATTTCTTACAATGTTACGAGCTATCCGAAGTCTTCTATAGCAGTTTAAGGGTACATGTACGTGAACGACCACAAATATTATCAGAAAATGCAAGCTCTAAATTTATAAAATTTTATAAGGAAATTCATTCAT
>JAJSOF020000009.1:18524188-18559513 GCA_025594305.2 Periplaneta americana | reverse complement strand
ATGGCATTAACACTGATAGTCGTTGTGCAATAATGATCGGAAAATCACAGTTAAGCTTTGAGCGCTAAGCATTTCAAACTTTCATTTGCTTCTCCTGCAAACTGTATTCCGAATGACATCCATCATTCTTACAGTGGACTCTTCAAATGTAAGTAACTTATTAAGTTTTTGTGTTGTAAATTTTACACAAATTCCCACAAAATAGTAAATCGCGCTATATAATCCTTTCCACGAAGGTCAAGAAATATTTTAGGACTTTCATTGCAAGGAATCATGTCTCAAAATGTTGCCATTGTTGTTGTAGTCTAATCTTTTTATTACCACAATTTTGACCCATAAAAATTCTGCTCTTTACTTGATAATACATTTTTAATTGGTTATTTGACAATGCTTTACCAAGTTCTGTGGTTATTTAGCATCTGAGTGAGATGAATATGAAAATGCCAGAGAAATGAATCCAGAGTCCAGCGCCAAAAGTTACTGAGTTGACGGAAAACACCAGCGAAGACTTCAACCATATAACTTGTCTCAACCAGGATTTGAACCCGGGCCAGTTCGTTTCACGGTCAGTCATGCTAACCGTTACTCCACAGTGGTGGATTTGATAATATCTGTTAAATTTTGAGTATATCTATAGGGGCTATTCCATCTCAAATCGACCGAAATATAGAGAAAATTGACCTTGCAAATTTTAAATACAATGAAACTTTTTCTGTACGTAGAGAACTGTGATACAATGCTTTGTGCAAAGTTTGAGGCATCAGAACTTCATAGTGTTTAAATTAATAATATTTAAATTTATCGCATTTTCATAAAATTAGCAACTTTAAACTTGTGGCTCCGAAACCCTTTCATCCAGTGATCAAAATCATGGTTTATTTTGATGCTGAGAAGTTAAAGTTTATATTGACATGTAAATAGTTTTTCTCACTTTTTATGGAAATGGAGAAATTTAGATTTTTCTTCATTAAGACGCCTTTGCCCACGAAAAAATATTTTTAAAATATATGGTTAGATTCCGCATTGAAAGTACAAATAAACACATATTTTTTACTGGTGCACCGTTGATAAGAAAGTATTGAAAATATCAAATAAAGAAAATAAATTGTACGCGCGTGCACTAACCAGCTGACTGTGAGGCGGGAGCTAGCCTAGGCAAGCAAGGCCAGAAGACATAAACATGTGATGTTTCGTTTAGTAGCGCATAGCTGGACTAGCTTTATCACAGGTTTTCATAAACACAGGAGTAAAGTGACGCCCAGCGCTCGCTTATCTTCATCTCTCGGCCTGTTCGTGCGGTACTGCGCCGTTCAAGTCTAGGCGTGTGAAAGTAATCTATTTAATACCCTCGGAACTTATTGCCGAGCGTCGACCTGGTTGGCGAGTTGGTATAGCGCTGGCCTTCTATGCCGATGGTTGCGGGTTCGATCCCGGGCCAGGTCGATGGCATTTAAGTGTGCTTAAATGCGACAGGCTCATGTCAGTATATTTACTGGCATGTAAAAGAACTCCTGCGGGACAAAATTCCGGCACATCCGGCGACGCTGATGTAACCTCTGCAGTTGCGAGCGTCGTTAAATAAAACATACCTTTACCTTATTGCCGAGCCACTAAGCAAACAATGCCGAATCCCTCTTAATAATGCAAGGTTTTTCTCAATATTTTTTACATTTTTACAAATGGGCAAAAAGCCTGAAAGTAAGTAAAATCAGATTATCTGTCTCTCTGTATACAATAAAAATAAGGATTACTTCTTATCATAACCTACCAAATGTCAGCTTCAAAATGAGCTCCCGTTAAATGTTCTGCAGTAAACGGTTCCAGAGTTCTGAGCGCTGAAAGAGGCTTGTTTTTATAAGATACGCTAAATTTGTCACTCAATAATACGAAAACCTTTGGACTTTCGTTAGTATATTTTTGAAAATGCACTCCCCTCAGTACCTTGTATAAGTAAGGAAAAATTAGAGTATAAAAAAATACGAGATTTTTTACTGATCGATTTCATATGGAATAGCCCATACGCTCTGAAACATGTTCACAAGATTGGAACAATGTAGCTACATTTATAAAAGTCCAAGTTCACCGATTTCTTCCCGTCTTGTTTGCCTTCCATGACGATGAAGTCGATAATATGCAGCTCCAAAATTGGGATGTTCTTAAATCTATCACAGGGTGAAAAATCCAAAATTACGCACAATGTAAGAATGAATGAATGAATGAATGAATGAATGAACTGGATTATGATCATTAACCTGTGTGTGCCTGGAGATAACCCGTGACCCGCAGGATATGAAGCCAGGACGCAATAACCGGCCATTGCTTCAAATCTTTCAATTACGTCACAAATGCGAATACTCGCGGCGCCGAGTGTCTTGCCGCGGATGAATTTCCTCTCCGAGTTTCGTTCAGCTGGCGGAAATGAACGCTCTTCCGCGGCCGGGATTCAGATGTTTACACGTGTGGCGAGGGAGAGGAAAATCCATTACTTGCGGTCGGATATTGAAAGCTAGACTTATTACCGGCCCAAGAAGCCTCTCGGGGAACCCTGGGCTTGCTGATCCAAGTCAGGCTTGGACAACCCTCCAGTTGTTTTGTGTCGGAGTTCAGACATCGTCTCATTGTGCTTTCTTTAGGCGAGTTCGAACAGATTTCACACCGTGAGTCATCCATCGGTACTTGTTCACTATATCCACAAGTTTCAAAATGGCGGACTTCGGGATTTTTAAAATGGATGTTAGACTTATCGAAAGTTAACTATGAAACTATGCCAGAAATTCTGTTCTAAAATTTTAACAAAATTAAAGTCTGTATAATAGTGGCAGTAACATGAGATGCTGCCAATAATAGTACATTATGCAACGAGCCTATAATGATAGTAATTAAGACGCAAGTATGCTTGTTTATGAAACGAGCGCAAGCGAGTTTCATAATTTTCATACGAGCGTCTTAATTACCATTACAGGCAAGTTTCATGCGACTTTTTATGCTCGACCATATTTCTAACTTGAAATTATTCAAAAGTAGGTCATGTTATGGTTATGTCAGTGAGTAGCGAACTGACCTGAATTGTGAGATGTGCGCAGACGCGAAGGTATTGATTTTTTCCGACGCCGAATGTCATTGACCTTGATATAACGTAGAGAATAAGATGAACATTAGCCTTGATATAACCTGGAAATTGATGTAGAATTGAAAACGAGATGACAAATTGAATTTATTTGAATATTATTTACAATTAACGCTAATTATTATAGTAACAGAACATAACCTTCTGCGACAGTATTGGATTTCCAGCCTCCGTGACTTTTCGCTAATTGTCTTTCGATTGCATATCCGAGAATAATCGATACTTGCGGTTTTATAATGGAACAAAGGTGATTTGACATTGGCTGAACACCTGAACTTTAATGAATAGGTGTACTTTAATGAGGTACATTAAAGGGCCACTACCAGGTGTATAATTACTACATTTCGGCATGTTCGAGCATAAAAATTATTATATTACAATTTCAGTCAACAACTTATCAGATTGATACAAAAACAAGTTTTGTTACAATATACACATTTTAGGCTAATTCTTAATAATATCCACAAATATTTTCAATTTTACAAGAAATCATCATCAGGTGGAAGCAATATATTAGCTGAACACAAGTGAAACACAAAGTACATAAAATGCATACATAATGAGTAAAACAGTAAGAAAACACTATTATGTGTCAGAACAACTTAAAAGATCAATAAATGACATGTATTCAAGTGATGTATATGCATATACAGGGTGCTCTAAAATTCCCCTTACAAACTTCTAGGACTTATTAAGGGGACTGAGTAGATAATATTTTGAATTGGAACCCATGTCCGGAAACGTAGCGTTTCCGTGCTACAGCCGTTTGAAAGCAAGCACTGCCTGAACGTACGGCAAGTGTCTCAACAAGTAATAGCTTCGCAATTCGTCCGCCTGCAGCGTTACATAATGAGCGTTGCTTACGTCAGATCCTCCATGGCCTCCACGATCACCGGATTTGACTCCATTGGACTTTTTCCTCTCGGGTCGCATGAAGAGTTTGGTTTAGAGACTCCTTTAGAGACAGCAGAAGATCTGGTGGCACGAGTTGTGGTCGCTGCAGAAGGGATTGCAGATACACCAGGTGTGATAGAGCGCGTTTATCAAAACATCATTCGTAGGTACAATGCGTGCAACGAAGTTTGTGGTCGCCACATCGAACCGCATTTGTAGTGGATTTGAATGTTAACCATCATTTGAAAAGGACAAAAACAATTTAAGTCGAACTGTAAACAAAAGTGTTTGTGACAAATGATTCAGTTTCCATTTTGTTTCTTTGGTTATTAATGAATTGAATTGTAAAACAAGTGATGTACTGGGTCACGCCTCATAATAAAATTAATTACTTGTAAAAGTGGTCGCATTAAAAACATGTTTTCAAACGGCTGTAGCACGGAAACGGTACGTTTCCGGACATGGGTTCCAATTCAAAATATTATCTATTCAGTCCCCTTAACAAGTCCTAGAAGTTTGTAAGGGGAATTTTAGAGCACCCTGTATAATTTTTAACAATCCAGAGGTTTTATATGCATACGCATCACTTGAATATATGTCATCATTAGGGCTCGGAAGTTGAAGACCTGAAAGTTAGTATTGCAACGTAGTATAGTTCAAGCTAAGAAACTTTCCCTCTATCTCAGGTAGAATCTTAATTTTTATTTAGTTGTGTGTTAGAATATATAAGGTAAGCGTCTGGTTTACACTTCTTTGAAATTCAATGATTCTTTGCTCAACACGTGGTACTGTATTTCAAATGAAAAGAATTGTTTCTTGTGTAAACCGCGTCACAGATTTTATCTGTGGAAAGGGTACTGTAATCTTCCATGTATTTACGTTTACCGTCGAAAAATTGTGAATAGATTTCGAAGTTAATGTTCACCAGGTATAAAGTACCTAGTGATAACGAGGATTCTACCTGAGATAGAGGGAATATTAAATAATTTTCTTAGCTTGAACTATACTACGTTGCAATACCAACTTTTAGGTCTTCAACTTCCGAGCCCTAGTCATCATTGATCTTTTAAGTTGTTTTTAATATTCCGACAAATTATAGTGTTTTCTTACTGTTTTACTCATTATGTATGCATTTTATATACTTCGTGTTTCACTTATGTTCAACTAATATAGCCTATTGCTTCCACCTGATGATGATTTCTTGTAAAATCGAAAATATTTGTGGATATTACCAAGAATTAAAATGTGACTATTGTAACAAAACTTGTTTTTGTAGCAATCTGATAAGTTGTTGACTGAAATTGTAATACAATAATTTTTCTTATCATATATTATTCAACTTATCTGAACCTCAACATGACGTTTAATTTTATGCTGTCAAGAAGACAAAAGGAGGATAGCAATGGCCAAGGAAGCTTTTAATAGAAAAAATAGCATCTTCTGCGGACCTCTGGAAAAAAACTAAGGAAGAGGCTAGTGAAGTGCTTTGTGTGGAGTGTGGAATTGTATGGGGCCGATACATGGACATTACGACGAAGCGAACAGAAGCGAATAGAAGCATTTGAAATGCGGATATGGAGAAGGATGGAGCGTGTGAAATGGACAGACAGAATAAGAAACGAGTCCACACCTGTGGAGTTACTTAATGGCTAGAGCATCTGAATGCGAAACCAGGTGGCCCGGGTTCGATTCCCGGTCGGTGCAAGTTACCTGGTTGAGGTTTCTTTCCGGGGTTTTCCCTCAACTCAATATGAGCAAATGTTGAGTAACTTTCGGTGCTGGACCCCGGACTTATTTATTTATTGTATTTTTATTTTATTTTAAATCCACCACCAACAGAGGCAGGCTTCCAATTACAGCTGGCTTACACAGATGTATACACAAAATACATAATAAGAGAAAAACAATAAAACAAACAACACGAACGAAAGAAAGAAAGAAAATACATAATGGTAATAGATTCTAGAATTCAATATTACAGTTAATATAGTGCCAAATGTCAATATAATGATGCAAAATTATTTAAAAACTAGAGTAAAAACATTATAATACACTTCTTCATTATTTAAATATATAATTTCACCGGCATTATCACCTTCACCTCATTCAGACGCTAAATAACCTAAGATGTTGATAAAGCGTCGTAAAATAAACTACTAAAAGAGTAAGAAACGCAGCTGTGTTGGAAAGAGTGGGTGAAGAAAGAATGATGCTGAAACTGATCAGGAAGAGGAAAAGGAATTGGTTGGGTCACTGGCTGAGAAGAAACTGCCTACTGAAGGATGGACTTGAGAACTGGAGAAGAGTTTGGGGCAGAAGAAGATTTCAGATGGTAGACGACATTAAGATATATCGATCATATGCGGAGACTAAGAGGAAGGCAGAAAATAGGAAATACTGGAAAATGCTGGGTTTGTAGTGAAAGACCTGCCCTTGGGCAAAAAACTATGAATGAATGGTTATGGTACGTTATGTAAGATGGCATAACCATCTCTTCTGACAATTTATTGAGACTTGCTCTCTTACCACAAACAGCTTAGCCTATTTTCTTTGCAGTAAGCTGATGTCAACAACGGCCGGTGTTTGGCTTGTAGGTCTTAATGGATTCTACTTCTTCAAACGTTCAAGATTGCCGTATTATTAACTCGTGTTTTGGAGCCTTCTAAAGGCAAAACTCTGTAACACCCCATCTCTACTTAATTATGCATTGTTAATTTATCAGCTTCTTTCTGTAGACCACTTGCACTTTCTTGGATCAGGAACGCTCATTCTATGGTAAAGAAGTTACATTTAGTCGCATTTTCTCGCCCTTTTGCTCCTTCATTTGTTGTCAATCTTCCGCATACATCTAGGGAGGGCCTTATATTGTAGTGTGTACGTTTTACATATCAAGAAAGTAGGGGATGAAAGTACAATTTTCGTTCAAAGCAGAATATTATGAAGGGGACACGAAGAACTTGTACAGGCTAGACACAAGGAATGACACTTCTCGTATCAGAAGTCGCACTCGGGGGTTTCGTGGTTGCCATGCTGACGGTTTGATCTGGTGTTGGGACGTGAGAATATTCCAAACTTTAATATTTTAATTGGTTATTTTACGACGCTTTTTCAACTACTATTATCCAGCGTCTGAGTTAAGTTATAAAGTGATAATGCCGACGAAATGAGTCCAGGGTTCAGAACCGAAAGTTACTCTGCATTTGCTCTTAATGGGTTGAGGAAAAACCTCGGAAAAAACCTCAGCCAGGTAACTTGTCCTAACCAGGATTTGAACCCGAGCCTGTTCGTTTCATTGTCAGATATACGGGAATATTTCCGAAGGAAGAAATTTGGAAATGTTCCGAGACTGGGATTTTTTTTGACTATTATTAATTTTCCCGCATTCTACAAGAAGATTGTTGACCCTGTTACTTATTAAGCAATGAACGAGTCAGTTATGTGGAAGAAGCGGATTTGTATGCTGGCACATTTTTCAAAACGCAATGCGACGATCATGTATCATATTTAGACTTATTTAAAATATATATTACTTCAAAAGCAAAATATGCATCTCTTTGCTCATTTGCTGCCAACATAGCAACTGTTTGCATTTGTGGGCTTTTTTTTTTTTTTTTTTTTCGAAAATTAAAGTTGTAAAATATAAAAAGATCGCTCTTAAACACTTACAGGAAATCTTACTTGCTAATAGAGTAATAGAAGCAGTTTGTGAAAATGATATGAGTTTGTGCTAATATTATGTAAATTATGAATACTTTAGCAAAACCTGAAGAATGTGACATTTTTAAATGTAGTAACAACAAAATTACCTGTACTCATTACTTGCGTAACTTCGCAAGATATGTGCCTGACATTTTATGCAGCTAAAGCATAGAGGGGCATGGAGAGGAAGAACTAAGGAGGAAGGTACTGAACATAACGTGAAAGGTTGAAGAAACGTGAAAGATCTGCAGTCTTACATTTTGGTTCAATGAGGGAGAGCGTAATATTGTATCTTCTTGTGTTGTGGCCATGATCGGATGGTAGAAATTTAGTTTGATATTTATGGTAGTAATTCAAAATATTATACATATAAATTTGCTTGATATTCAAAACATTACATTCTTTATATATATATATATATATATATATATATATATATATATGAGATGAAATGTATATCTATATGTAAATTATAATAGTACATTATGCAACGAGCCTATAATGAAGGTAATTAAGAAGTGAATATGGATATTTATGAAACGAGCGCAAGCGAGTTTCATAATTTTCATACGAGCTTCTTAATTACCATTATAGGCGAGTTTCATACGACTTTTTATGCTCGACCATATTTTCTAACTTGATATTATTAATTTTTGAGCAATGTCCCGTATGTTGTGAGATGTGCGCAGACGCGAAAGTATTGATTTTTTTCAAGGAACAGATGTCCACATTGACCTTGCTAGGCCATAAGAACCTACAGAGATAAGATTGAAATTAAATTAGACATTGAAAAACGAGATGACAAATTGAATTTATTTGAATATTATTTACAATTAACGCTAATTATTATAGTAACAGAACATAACCTTCTGCGACAGTATTGGATTTCCAGCCTCCTTCACTTTTCGCTAATTCTCTTTCGATTGCATATCCGAGAATAATCGATACTTGCGATTTTATAACGATAGAAAGCTGACCTGTCATTGGCTGAACAGTTGTAAGCTGAGTCGTCGTTGGCTGAAAGACCTGACCTTTAATGAGTAGGTGTACTTTAATGACATGCATTAAAGGTCTGCTACCAGGTGTATAATTGCTACATTTCGGCATGGTCGAGCATAAAGTATGTAATGTAAGATTTCAATGATTATATGTAGGCCTATGTATTTTTTACCTGTGAACTATAATAAAATATCATAGGCCCTATCATATATATGAGATGTGTTGGATGATCAAGTTTTCTCTTAAACATATTTTAATAATTCTTTTATGTAGTAATGTTAATGGGCGAAAGGTATTCTGTGATAATCCACCCCAAACTATAATTCCATACTGTATTATAGACTGAACTAGGGCTAAACATATTGTTCTCAATAGTATATTTAACGTATTTGTAGGGGGTAACGGGACTTTATGTCCACTCTGTATAATGAGAAGTAGTGTATTAGCTTTATGACATAGATTTTCCTGCCATTACTTTGTACTTTTACGTTACAAAAATAAATCTTTTGCCAGGTTTGGTTCCGCGGTATTTTGCTGCACAAGAAATTGCGATATTTTGCCTACGTCACCTCCCGCCTAATAGCAGAGATGTTGCGGGGAAATTAAGGGACACCAGAAGAGGGCGAGGGGTGTGTCTGTTGTAACAGGTCATGTCGTAACAATGCTAGAGTCGCGCCGTATTTTGCTGTAATTGTGGGTTTGTTAATAAATAACACAGCCCAGCCCCAGTTGTCTGCGTCCCCCCGTCAATAAGAGGCCCTCAGCAGAAGAATATCAAACTGTCAGCCGCCCCGTCTCGGAGGGTTCATCCCATCCATCTCCTGTCTGCAAGAAGACATCCCATTCCTTTCCTGTTCCGGCCGCCTCACCGGGGACACTTCCTTAAAAAGTTTTGCATATAAATCGCACCCACCCGCTCGTGTTTGCACTGGCATTGTACTCGACGGCTGTAATTTTACTAAAAGCCTTTTGCGGGTTATACCAATGTTTGATATGAATGAGGAAAGTTTGCAGATTTAAAATTTTGCAAAGTTCAAACAAATCGGCCATTTGATTTAGAGTAGGGGATTACATGAGTCAATAGGGGATGCTATGTGAACACAAAACAGACCACAATAAATATTAACTCATGTAGCACAACACTGAGCCCCACTTTTATATTTTTGTAAAAATACAATTATCTTTATTAGAAAACACGACCGTGGAACGAACGACTCTCTATGTTGGTCAGCTTCGGTTCGTTTCCAAGTACTGATGTCTTATCGAGTGAACTGACAAACATTTGTCTCGAGCTAAAGAAATCATGACGTTGAAAATGGTAAAAACCAATATATTTTTTACCTATTAACATTAGGCATCCCACTCTCAATATATAATTATATATGGATATATTTGTAGGCCCTATATACAAGGTGTAACAGAACCTCACCGGCGAAATTTGGAGAATGATGGGTCATACAGAGAAGAGAATTTTTTTGTCAAGGAACATATATGCTCGCTGATACGTCCTTAGGAGCTATGCATAAAAAGTTTTTTTTTTTTTTTTTTTTTTTTTGCAGGAATGAAATGTAATTTCCTATGCATGTTATGACAGTTCACAGTAGCTGTTCGAATTCCATGTCCTACACCTCATCATATTATTAACACCTTCGCAGCATTGGTCATCCAACTGTGTCGAGTATGGCAGGATTGTGTTATACAGGGTGATTCACGATGATTTAGCACCACTTACAGAGCTTATTTCCGAAGACATTCTGAGCAAAAATATCATATAAACATGTGTCCTAATCTCAATATGTTCAGAGTTACACTAGTTTGAAGTTGTTAGTAAAATTTCTTTTTCTTTATTTTTAAGGGTAAAAGAATATTACAAATAAAGAATGAATTATTCAGCAGTATCATTTCTTTAATTGGCTAGTGTTCTGAAGCTGAATATGTGTTGTGAATTCCATAGTTGCTTCGTACAGAATTTCTTTCTTTTTTTTTTTTTTAACTACAACATTACATTTTCTTAAGCATTTATCACAACAATTGTTACAAATCAAGGCACTCTTGTAAATTCTTTAAGACTGTACATTGGGATGCATAATAATTAAACTGTAAAGAATCAAGTTCCTAAAGCTGTATGATTTGTAACATTTTTTGTTATAAATGCGTAAGAATGATATAATTTTTAGTTAAGAAATTGAAAAAATAAAATCTGTACAAAGCAATTAACAACACATTTTTAGCTTCAGAAGACTAGCCAATTAGAAAAACACCCTCTCATTCGGTAAGTATTGCGGGTAGAATAGTGATTTTTATCGATAGAGAATCTAATAAACAATTATTTATTCCTGTGACGTATAGCGTGGACGGTTACAGTGTAAATTTAATTTAAAAATACTATTACTGATAAATACGAGAAAAATTCGTACCAGCACCGGGAATCGAACCCAGGACCTCTCAGCTTTGCGCGCTGAGCGCTCTTTACCAACTGAGCCATGCCGGGACACGATCCACGGCGCCGGCCGAATCCTCTCGTAGTACTGTTTTACGGCTTTAGTACCTGCATTTAAGACGATGCACGTCATATGTATGCAGGAGCGCATATTAAATGACTTTGTTGCCGTATTCAACATCAGTTTAATGAAAACTGCTAACAGTGTATATATACCAAATATGAATGAGGTCTCGCCCACCTCATTGAATATTATACGACTACTCCTAATTAGTCAGTTGTATTATTACTGATAAATACGAGAAAATTCGTACTCGGCATGGCTCAGTTGGTAAAGAGCGCGCAAAGCTGAGACGTCCTGGGTTCGATTCCCAGTGCCGGTACGAATTTTCTCGTATTTATCGGTAATAATACAACTGACTAAGTTAAGACTAGTCGTGTAATATTCAATGAGATGGGCGAGACCTCATTCATATTTGATATATATTTAAAAATACTAATTTGAAGCCAATGACCTATGCGATCAGCTTGCAACATTGTACTCAGAAAGGAGATGAGAGGTAGTTCACTAAAGCAGAGAGACGTAAGTTCGTTGACCTCTTACATCTGTATTACGAGATGACAGAGCAGTGTGTTAGCGGCGATGTTGCCATTGCTGAAACTTCCAGCTAAATGTTTTAATTAAACCTATACTTAATCACAAAATGTAATATAGGCTTTCTATTCGTTTAGTCCCTACTCTATCGTTCCTTTCAATCTGTGCGATTATTTTAATTTCATTCCAAGAGACTCACATATTCGATATTATTATTATTATTATTATTATTATTATTATTATTATTATTATTACTACTACTACTACTACTATTATTGGGCGGCCGGGTAGCTCAGTTGGTAGAGCAGCTGGCTACGGACTGGAAGGTCCGGGGTTCGATCCCGGGTGGTGGCAGGATTTTTCTCGTTGCCAAACTTTCAGAACGGCCCCGAGGTTCACTCAGCCTCCTATAAAATTGAGTACCGGGTCTTTCCCGGGGTAAAAGGCGGTCAGAGCGTGGTGCCGACCACACCACCTCATTCTAGTGCCGAGGTCATGGAAAGCATGGGGCTCTACCTCCATGCCCCCAAGTGCCTTCATGGCATGTTACGGGGATACCTTTTTACTACTACTATTATTATTATTATTATTTTGTATTCTTCACATAATTAGGAACATTAAATCCAGACGCTTGAAATGGGCAGGGCATATAGCACGTATGGGCGAATCTAGAAATGTATATAGAGTGTTAGTTGGGAGGCCAAAGGGAAAAAGACCTTTGGGGAGGCCGAGACGTAGATGGGAAGATAATACTAAAATGGATTTGTGGGAGGTGGGATATGATGATAGAGAATCTTTAATCTATGGCGGGCTTATGTGAGGGCGGCAATGAACCTCCGGGTTCCTTAAAAGCCAGTAAGTATTATTATTATTATTATTATTATTATTATTATTATTATTATTATTATTATTATTATTATTATTATATAAAAACACGCATACCTGATCTAAAAGAATTCTAAGAAACCATCTCTACGCGTAAATAGACCTATCTCTTTCCTATGGCGATCTGCCTACTTAAGTTGGGTCCTGCAACTAATTCTGAATAGATAACTGCGATCACCTGATAAGAAATAGCCTAGATACTAGGAAGATTTTATGTTTCTTCTAGAAGCAATGTTGATTTGTTTAATCGTTTTCAATTATTTGTAATTGTGTTATTTATTTTTTCTTCATTGTTTTCTCTTTTTTTCATTATAATTCTTTATCTACCATTTATTTAAAAAATACAATTTTTTTTTGTGGTGAGCTTTGTCTTATAGGCAGTCTTCACTTGGAGAAAACAGAATAAATAAAAGTTTATTCAAAATAAATAAGTATATACTCGTACAATGCCAATGACAAATAGTGTGAAAACTCCGCTATTAATTTCCAACAGCAGCAACAGCATTTCCAATGAAAAATTCATATACAAACATTACATCCATCTATGTACTTGGCATAATGAACTAAGCTATACAAATTCAGAAGATAGTGTGCACTTAAGACCGTCGGGTGGGGAGAGTCCCATAGTTAACCCTTCAAGGGATATTCTTAGCTTATTCTTGTTAGGGTGTGCCATTCCCCTCCTAACACTTATATCGAACTAAATCCAACTTAAACCTCAAGACTACACAAACACACAGGCCATACATATCAAGAACAATTCCCAACCTAGAGGAAATCCTTTGGCCGAGATCTCCTGCTTTAATAGCCAGCATTGCTAACCACTAGACAAAGAGATTGGCTGTGTGCACATGGCGAAGTTTTTTACAAAACTACATAGTAAGAATTGGGCTGTTTGTTAATTTACCGCTCGATAGTTCAAGCACCATTCATAGGAGTCCGATTCTTAGGGGAAAAATGATCCCTCTGTACCGTTGAAAATTAATTAATGTTTATAGAGACTGTTTTTACCACAGTAAACTGAGGGATCACGTTCTAAAGTCGTACACGCTCATCAGTATCACGTTTGTTAATGTAATATATACAGTTATATATGACTTAAATCAAATTGGCCAAAGCTTGTAAATCGCTTTTGTACGAGATCGTGCGTATTTGCTTGCTTTCCGCACAAAACCAATCCGCGGAAAGTCTAAAATTCCACATTCAGTATTCCCAACCTAACACACATAACAATTTCCCTCTTCTTACCGCTTAAGTGACATATTGATTTTACTGCTTTAGGCTTTTAACATATTATTTTTAGAGACGTTCAATATAGTAATAATTATAAATTGGAAACCTACCACTGCAATTTCACCTAAATTGCACTGTTAATTGTTGTCTTTAAATATTTGCAAAAATTAAGTAAACTCTACAACTCTACTAAAGTTACTACATTCGTGATGCAAGTAACATTAAGGAAGCCGTGCAAAAATCAACAAGATTCCAGACTCATCATAGACTGGGGAAAAGAAGACAGACGTATAACACGGCCTGCTGGAGTATAGTAAACACAGAAAACATTTTGTGCGAGATCGTGCGTATTTGCTTGTTTTCCGCACACAACCAATACGCGGTAAGTGTGAAATACCACATTCAGTATTCCCAACGTAACACACATAACAATTTCCCTATTCTTACCGCTTAAGCGTAATATTCATCTTACTGCTTTAGGCTTTTAATATATTATTTTTAAAGACGTTCAATATAGTAATAATTAGAAATTGAAACCTACAACTGCAATTTCACCTAAATTGCACTGTTAATTATTGTTTTTAAATATTTGCAAAAATTAAGTAAACTCTACAACACCACAAAAGTTACTGCATTTATAATGCAAGTAACATTAAGGAAGCCGTGCAAAAATCAACAAGATTCCAGACTCATCATAGACTGGGGGAAAAAGAAGACAGACGTATATCACGGCCTGCTGGAGTATAGTAAATACAGAAAACATTTTGTGCGAGATCGTGCGTATTTGCTTGTTTTCCGCACAGAACCAATACGCGGTAAGTGTGAAATACCACATTCAGTATTCCCAACTTAACACACATAACAATTTCCCTCTTCTTACCGCTTAAGCGCGACATTCATTTTACTGCTTTAGGCTTTTAACATATTATTTTTAGAGACGTTTAACATAGTAATAATTATACATTGGAAACTTACCTCTGCAATTTCACCTAAATTGCAATGTTAATTATTGTTTTTAAATATTTGAAAAAATTAAGTAAAGTCTACTACTCCACGAAACTTACTGCATTCTGATACAAGTAACATTAAGGAAGCCGTGAAAAATCAACAAGATTCCAGATGCCGATGTTATTACTGCAATATGTTATATAAATAATATTGTTAAAATATTAAAATGAAAAATAAATCATTACATAACCTTACCGTTTGATTTAAGTTCGCATTTATAGACTGGGAAAAAAAGACAGACGTATATCACGGCCTGCTGGAATATAGTAAACACCGAAAACATTTTATAGCAACAATGCTGAAGATAGATCTTTTTGTTTTAAAAGTTGCCGTCATTGAAGATGATGGAGATTTCATTGCAACTAATTAGAAATTCCTCTTTCAGGTATATAATAAACGATCTTCGCACAAAATAATGTACGATACACGAGCGGTATGTTTGTTTTCATGTTCTCGGAAATTAAAAAAGCTCAACTACGTTTCGCTTTTTCAATCTTTTCCTCGACCATGAAAACGTCAACATACCGCTCTTGTAACGCATATTACTATTATTAACAGCCGGGTTCCTTTAATGCAAACTTACACGTTATCAGTATTTCACTTCCATTGTACCTTGACGTACAATGTAAATATGGCTGGAATCGAACGTAAGAACTACGAGAAGAAATCAGTCCGATCTCTCGCTCAACCCGCCCCCTCGCGGAGTGAGGCAGGCGTGCTGGAAATCTCGCCACTGTATTCGACCCCTAATCCAGGAGAGAGGGTGAATAAGCTACTTGTCAATTCCTGTGGTTAAAGTGAATGTGGTTTTTTTAAGGGTGTCGTCTAGGGTCTGGAGTAGAAAGCCACTCGGCCGATATGGAGTTTTGTCACCAGCAGAGAAATCCGCTTCTTTGCTATCCCCTCCTGCATATAAAACAACCCTAACCCGACAAATAACCATTCCAAAGTAAAAGAAGCACTTCCATGTATTGGAAAGGAAAACGTGGGGTGGGAAATAAAATATATAAGAGCCCACAAATCTACACACTCGGCCCATAAATGGTAATAGGCGACTGTACGCACCCGCGCGGGAGTTTAAACTGCGGTCCGAGCGAGAGAACGGCCCACCATTCCGAGGAACGCACTTTGCATTGAATTTCCTTCGTGCCTGTCATTTTCTTGAGGATAATATATACGCAAATGTCACCTGCGAGTGGCCCCAAGTCTTGATCGTGGCACTGATGATGCTTCTTGTTATCTGGCCTCGTTTAACTTTAGGATGCTTCTGTGCAACTGATTCGACTTGTAGAAGTAGGCCCAGATCAGGCGAGTCGGTCGGAATTGAGTACTAAACGACATTTCATACAAGTTGAGAGGATGCGAAGGCATTTATTTCCCCTTCTACTTGCCCTGAGTCCGTTAGTAACAGACGGATAGCTGTTACATCTTATACCTGCACCCCCCAAGTTGTGCACACAAGAAAATAAATTATTAAATAAAGTACATAAGTGGATATAAAATACAGTGACACAGATGTTTGACGATTAAGCCTACATGTTTCAGTATATTTTAGTGTCGTCCTTACAATATTTTCAAGTGACAGTTAATATTAGGTACCCTCCACAAAACTGGCTTCATTTATACACTGACGGATCCTTGATCTCCAGAGAACAAGGTGCCGGTGCAGGTGTTACGTGCTGTCTCTTCTCACTTTACAGATCTCTTGGATATGAAACAACAAGTTTTGATGGAGAGATCATTGAAATAAGTGAAAGTCTCAGGAATCTTCTATACCACATCAGTAAATTTAAGAATGCAGTTATATTGTCAGACTCCAAAGCAGCTATTCTATGAATAGTCTCTAAACACACACCTTCATCTCAAACAGCAGAAATAACTAAAATGCTCTCTCAATTAATATCACTCAATAAAAGAATTGTATTCCAATGGATACCATCCCATTGTGGAATC
Source organism: Periplaneta americana (assembly GCA_025594305.2). NCBI lineage: Eukaryota > Metazoa > Arthropoda > Insecta > Blattodea > Blattidae > Periplaneta > Periplaneta americana. The sequence goes on along the minus strand of JAJSOF020000009.1, from coordinate 18,542,680 downwards.
CTGGGAAACGAGAATGCGGATGCTTTAGCAAAGAAGGGCAGCACTGCTACTTACAGACCTGTTACTAAATATACGTATTACTCTGTGAAAAGATTGATTAAATCTACATACTTAGACTTCAACAAACAAAATTTGATAACACAATCACAAGGGAAAAAATGGAACTCTCTGCATCATAATCCACAATTAATTTCCGATTTACCACGAAAATCGTGTGTAGCTGCATTTAGATTGGCAACAGACCATGATTGTTTGGCCAAACACCTGCATAGAATTGGAATACGTGGTACAGTCATTAAGTTCTAAGACTTGGCGCCTGGAGGGTAGGCTCCCTCAAGAATCTGGATGTATCACAAGATGCCGCATAACACGGCGTACATTTAAACACACATCCTCCCTCAAAATAGTCTCCGTTGGCCGTTATGCACGTTTGCCAACGTTGGTATAGCTGCTGGAAGCACCGTTGAAAGATGTTGGCAGGAAGGTCCCGTATGGCTTCTCTTGTGGCAGTCATGACCTCTTCGGAAAATGAAATCTACGCACACGTAGGGTTGCTTTCATGCGAGGAAAGAGAAAAAAAATCGCATGGTGCGAGATCAGGTGAGTACGGAGGGTGTGGAAGAACTGTCACCTATTGTCTTGCAAGTTCCTCTTGGACAAGGACAGAGATGTGCAGGGCTTTGTCATGTAGGAACAGCCAATTCTTTGTACGCCATAGCTCAGGTCGCTTACGGCGAATTGAATCTCGTAAACGGCCAAGGATCTCTTTGTAGCGGGTTTTGTTCACAGTTGCACCTTCTGGGATGAATTCCATGTGAACAATTCCATTTGAATAAAAACAGTTCAAGCATTACCTTGCCTTTTGACCTGTCTTGTCGCGGTTTTTTCTGTCGTGGTGATAACGGCATTTTCCACGTGGCGGATTGTCGTTTCAGTTGCGGATCGTAAAGGAAACATCAAGTTTCGTCTCCAGTTATTATCCGGTTGAGAAACGTTGGATCATCGTCAGCACTACTGATGAGGTCACCACAAATCGTCATGCGATCATCACGTTGGTCTTGCGACAGGATTCGTGGCACACTGTGCTGGGTAACACGAGACATGTTCAGGTCATCAGACAGAATTTTGTAGCAAGTACCATGGCTGACCCCTACTGTTGCTGCGATATCGTCTACCGATTGGGAGCGGTTAGCACGCACCAACGTTGCAACTTCTTGGATCTTGCGTTCAGTTCGAATTGTTTGTGGCCGACCAGTACGCACATCATCTTCCAAACTGTTTCTTCCTTGCAAAAACGTCGGTGCCACCTAAACACAACACTGCGACTCACTGCGTCCTCACCGTAAACTTGCTGCATCATTTGAAACGTTTCGGCAACAGTTTTGCCTAATTTCTGGAAGAACTTGGTGTTTGCCCGTTGCTCAAACTGTGATATCTCGGTTTCCGACGTGCGCATTCAAATCACCGTCATAACAAAGACCGTAGTTCTGCTTACAATGCATGCACTCAACTGTCTCTTGTTGGGTCGAGAGACTAACTGACAAGGTATCATACCATGGCGCCACCTATGCGCTATACTGCACCACAACGCCACTATGCGCTCAGTATTAGAACTTAATGACTGTACCACGTATATCAGTCCCCTAACTGCCCATTGTGCAACTGAAACCAAGAAATGGATTCGGAACACCTCAAAATCTGTGCTTCAGTGGCTGACCATGATAATATCTTTGAAAAATATTGGAGTGCAAGAGGTCAAATGACTTTATTGTCAAACGCCTGGCATTAGAAAACAACAACAACAACAATATTTTCAACTAATAATTAATTAAATTAAGGAATGTTAGTTTGTATTATGAAGCCATGGGGGAGTGATACAGTGCAGATTGTCCCATTGTATGTGTTGTAGAATAACAACTAGCGTTGGAGAAAACATTTATCTTTTGCTGTCAGTAGCTTTTTAATGTGCCAGGTGATATAAACAACAATAAAATAAAATACAAACGCTTAGTATAGATTTTCGAAATATAGATTACCTGTAAACATTTTCAATACTAAGAATCGTCTTGTGTAGTTTAACAGATTAGGACAGTCCGTTGCAATCAAGTTCTGGTTGTATCGGAGCTCGTCTTGACTCAATTGAATTGGACGTGTACAGATCAGGCGAGTCGGGCGCTCAACCTGTTGTGTTGTGTTTCTATTAGAACACCTCGACTTTCAGATTGTATTACGACTGACGCTTGTGCGCTGCAGTAATGGATAGTCGCAATTACATGATATATGCCAACTAATTGGCCGGGATTTTCGCGTGGAGGGGTGCCAGTATATTACCGGCGAGCCCTCCGCCCGCCTGCGGTGACAGTTGACAAACCACGCGGGGGGAGGGAGAGGCTCACTGCCATATGGGGCCCCCAGCGCCCGGCCCATATATTATCACTGGAATATAAATCAAAATTCACACGCGCGCGTGGGATTTGAATGCAGCTCCGGCCTAATCATTTTACTGAATTATCGCTTTGCGGACCTACAGGACTACGAAGACGACGTGCCCGCAGAACACTTGTCCTTGTTTCGTGCTGGATTCTGGAAAACAAAACAATATCACGACGACCGCATGAGTGCTTAAAGTGTATGTGCGTATCTTTTAGTATGCATGAAACAATCCTAACCAAACTTTGTACATAAATATACTAGTTTTATTAGAGACCACTGAATTTCGCATTTGAATTGTAAAATATTCGCGATAATAGTAATATACGTTACAAGAGCGGTATATTGACGTTTTCATGGTCGAGGAAAAGATTGAAAAAGCGAAACGTAGTTGAGAACATGAAAACAAACATACCGCTCGTGTATCGTACATTATTTTGTGCGAAGATCGTTTAATATATACCTGAAAGAGGAATTTCTAATTAGTTGCAATGAAATCTCCATCATCTTCAATGACGGCAACTTTTAAAAACAAAAAGATCTATCTTCAACATTGTTGCTATAAAATATTTTCTGTGTTTACTATATTCCAGCAGGCCGTGATATACGTCTGTCTTTTTTTCCCCAGTCTATAAATGCGAACTTAAAACAAACGGTAAGGTTATGTAATGATTTATTTTTCATTTTAATATTTTAACAATATTATTTATATAACATATTGCAGTAATAACATCGGCATCTGGAATCGTGTTGATTTTTCACGGCTTCCTTAATGTTACTTGTATCAGGAATGCAATAAGTTTCGTGGAGTAGTAGACTTTACTTAATTTTTGCAAATATTTAAAAACAATAATTAACATTGCAATTTAGGTGAAATTGCAGTGGTAAGTTTCAATTTATAATTATTGCTATGTTAAACGTCTCTAAAAATAATATGTTAAAAGCCTAAAGCAGTAAAATGAATGTCGCGCTTAAGCGGTAAGAAGAGGGAAATTGTTATGTGTGTTAGGTTGGGAATACTGAATGTGGTATTTCACACTTACCGCGTATTGGTTCTGTGCGGAAAACAAGCAAATACACACGATCTCGCACAAAATTTATTTCGCGTTTTATCGCGAAGTAATTGTTAAATTGTAGGAAAAATATCGTATAAATTCATTGATTGTTACACTTTTACGTCATACTACTTTTGACCAATAAAACGGTACGAAAAGACGTCTTTCAACCAATCATGGCTGCTTATGGCTCAATTTTATCGCTTCCCTAGCATTTGTTTAATTTTATCGCGTCCCTAGCATTTGTTTCTTTGTTTGCCAACATTTCAAACTGCAAATTCTTTACGGTACTTTGCGATCGTAACTTGTTTACAGCATAGACAGTCAACTGAAAATGACGGCTTCGTTCAAATGTTTTGGTGAAACTAACATTAGTGAAATAGAATTAATGTTTTATTGTATTAGAGTACTTTATTGTCCCGCACCGTGGCGTCGTGGTCTAAGGCATCCTGCCTAGGACTCGCGTTACGGAATGCGCACTGGTTCGAGTCCTCATGGGGGGAAGAAATTTTCTCATGAAATTTCGGCCAGTGTATGGGACCGGTGCCCACTCAGCATCGTGATGCAGTTGGGGAGCTACGATAGGTAGCGAAATCCGGTTGCGAATGCCAGCTATAACGGCTGGGAGGATCATCGTGATAACCACACGATACCTCCATTCTGGTTGGATGATCGTCCACCTCTGCTTCGGCATGCGGGCGTGAGGCCAGCAGCCGGCTGGTCGGTCTAGGCCCTTCACGGGCTGTAGCGCCACGGATTATTATTAATTGTTAAATTGTAGGAAGAATATCGTACAATTTTATTGACTATTACACTTTTACTACGTCATACTACTGTTGACCAATAAAACTGTACGAAAGGACGTCTTTTAAACAATCATGTCTGCTTATCGCTCAATTTTATCGCTTCCCTAGCATTTGTTTAATTTTATCGTTTCCCTAGCATTTGTTTGTTTTTATCTCTACCCTAGCATTTGTTTCTTTGTTTGCCAGCATTTCAAACTGCAAATTCTTTACGGTAGGCCTATAAAACATGCTTTGCGATCGTCATTTGTTTACAGCATAGACAGTCAACTGAAAATGGCTGCTTCGTTCTAACGTTTTGGTGAAGCTAACATTAGTGAAATAGAATGTCAGTAAGTCAAGCATTGAAAAGAAAAATAAATAAAATTGTAATTTTATTACTTTGAAAATAATAACCATAGGTAGAAAGTTCGTACCAAAACAATAGATTTCAGTTGAGTGCAGCAAGGAGTATAAATGTTACCCGCGACTCGCTCTGTTCCCGCACGCTTCAGACGATACGCAGTTATGTTCACATAAACAACGCATAGTGACATTCTGTATTTCAAAAAGACATATGACTCGGTTAAGAGGGAAGTTTTATATGATATTCTTATTGAATTTGATATTCCCAAGTAACTAATTCGATTAATTAAAATGTGTGTCAGTGAAACTTACAGCAGAGTCCGTATAGGTCAGTTTCTGTCAGATGCGTTTCCAATTCACTGTGGGCTAAAGCAAGGAGATGCACTATCACCTTTACTTTTTAACTTTGCTCTAGAGTATGATATTAGGACATCTTCACTACAATTTTAATGCAATGTATTTTTTCACAAGATATCTCTAATTATCAATGTCTGAAGATGCCATACGGAATGGCGGAAATGTTAACGATTTTAAAATATTTTAATTTAAATTTGTAATTGCATAATTTAGATTAAAATAAGTCATAATGATCGAATACCATTCTTTTTTAACTCGATACCCATGTCCGATTCATTAACTCTAAAACCTGGATCTGGAAAGAATAATCGAAGTCAGAATTCATATTTCTTACAATGTTACGAGCTATCCGAAGTCTTCTATAGCAGTTTAAGGGTACATGTACGTGAACGACCACAAATATTATAAGAAAATGCAGGCTCTAAATTTCTAAAATTTTACAAGGAAATGAATTCACAATTGAACAAAAATTACAAGGTACCACAACAAGACTTATTAAACTTAAATATCTGAGAAAAGTATAAAAAAGTTACTAATAACACGATGAAAGAGTAATGGAACGGAGAAAAATTGTCTCCGGCGCCGGGATTTGAACCCGGGTTTTCAGCTCTACGTGCTGACGCTTTATCCACTAAGCCACACCGGATTCCACCCCGGCGTCGGAAGAATCGTCTCAGTTTTAAGTTCCAACTCTTGGGTTCCCTCTAGTGGCCGCCCTCTGCACTACATCATAGATGTCTATGAACCTAGGACCGAAGCCCACATGTGCTGAGGTGCACTCGTAATGAGTGACTAGTTGGCCGGGATCCGACGGAATAAGCGCCGTCTTAAATCACGAAGTGATTTACGCATATCATATATATTATTTCAATGTACCGAAGTACATATGATATTTCCATGCAGATATTCTGCGTCATCATACGATGAAAGAGTAATGGAACGGAGTGGGGTGGAATCCGGTGTGGCTTAGTGGATAAAGCGTCAGCACGTAGAGCTGAAAACCCGGGTTCAAATCCCGGCGCCGGAGAGAATTTTTCTCCGTTCCATTACTCTTTCATCGTATGATGACGCAGAATATCTGCATGGAAATATCATATGTACTTCGGTACATTGAAATAATATATATAAATTACTAATAATATTTGTTAGAATTCACTTTTCACTTTAAATTACATTTTTCAAAATTTTAAAATTTTCACACATATTATTTCATAATTCCACAATCATTAGAGACAGAATTCTGAAAATTTGTACTCTGATTTAACATGAATTTATGCAAAAGATAGACTACATTTATTTGGAAATAGAAAAATTAGGTCACAAAACATTATGTAAATTTTAATATATTTTATATAGGACAAATAAAAATTAATTGCATTAAAATAAACAACTCTACATGTCTGAGAGTAGTCTACTTTTCAGAAATAAGTGTTTATTACATGCAGGAAAAATATTAAAGATTTCAAGAGACTATAATAATGTTATGGTTACCAAAAGATGTAACTGCAGATTTTTTTTCATATTTTGATAAAACTGGTTTGAAAAATATTATTATTAGCCTCTTTTATACTTTTATCAGATATTTAAGTTCTAATAAGTCTTGTTGTGTACCTTGTAATTTTTGTCCAATTGTGAGTTCATTTTCTTTTAAAATTTTAGAAATTTAGAACCTGCATTTTCTGATAATATTTGTGGTCGTTTGCGTACATATACCCTTAACTTAGTGTAAAACTTACGGCAGAGAACTTGCAATTTGCGCAATGATGAATTTTTGTAAATTTCGTCTCGCCACATGAGTGCTGCGGTCCCCGGGCTGCCCACTTATAAATAAACCATGATATCAGTGTCTGTATTGTTTATCCATTAGGACGGGACGGCGCTGTGGGTATCATGCACCTCGCACGATTGAATTCGTCTCAAAATGCTCCATTTGTTCCGCGGGGTGAGCAGCTCTGAGTCAGCCATTTGAATGTACAAAAGTATCGAATAAAGGAAAATATATGACCGCATTATTAGTTTTTAAGGGAGATTTCTTTCTCTGGAACCTTCTTGTTCCGCAACTCAAGTGGCAGTTTGCGATAAATCGCCGTGCAGGTCTAGCTATAGTCTTTCAGTCGCTTAGACGACGTCAGCAGGGATGAGAACAGGTATTCTCCGCAACCTCGTGTTCTAATTTAACTTCATTCTACCATTACTCCACTAATATCTTGTCACTTGAAAGAAATAAATAATGGCAATATTTCGAGTGTGCTGTGTAATAAATAATGTACGAGGATAAATCAATATATTTCCGGACTGCACTTGTATTTGTTGTACCGTAACACATACATGCCCTTGTCACTGAAGATCATTGCTTCCATGCCTGTTGAGTCAGTCTGTCAAACAGCGTCAGATTGTCTTTAAGAACTGAGCTTCTACACGTGATTTTGTGCAAACATGTCTAGGACCTTTTGCGGTTTTTCTTGTAATCTCTAGATTAATGCCTTTTGTCTAGTCTTCTTCTCTGTCTTTCAAGTGATGCATGTAGTATGGATTCCAGGCGATTCCCAGATTGTATATAACTTCTCCGTTTCGTATGTCCCGTGTGTTGCCTACATTCAGTTCAGTCTGGAAACTTATTGATTGATCCTCGTATAAGTAATAAATAAAAATAATACTCTATATGCAAACGAGTAATCTATATTATTTTGTAATTAGTGAAATAGTAAACAACTAGATAATAGTAGGCCTCCAATAAATATATTTTTTTAAATTTTTAGTAGTTATTTTACGACGCTTTTTCAACACCTTAGGTTATTTAGCGTCTGAATGAGGTGAAAGTGATAATACCGATGAAATGAGTCCGGGATCCAGCACCGATAGTTACCCAGGATTTCCTCATATTGGATTGAGGGAAAACCCTGGAAAAAATCTCAACCACGTACTTTCCCCGACTAGGAATCGAACCCGGGCCACCTGGTTTTGCGGCAGCCGTTGCTCCACAGGTGTGGACAATATTTATGTTCACTAAGCTCATTTATTTATTTATTATAATTGTTCACAACCATACAGAAGAACCGATAATATAATAGTTTTATAAATTCTAACTTTCAGCTTTTTTGAGAGCAGACTGGATGACAAAAGCTTCTCAACCGAATAATAACAGGCATTTCCCATATTTATTCTGTGTTTAATTTTCTCCCGAGTGTCATACATATATTTGTTACTGTTGCTCCAAGATACTTGAATTTTTCCACCTCTTCTTGGGAGTTCCCCGAGAAAGATCTTCTACGAAGTTTGTTTTATTTTCCATAAATTTAATTAGGACCTAGACGAGGTTTGAACCCGAATCGCCTCAATGGAAGACCAACGCGTAGAGCTTAGCAAAGCGCTGCCTCCCTAGCTTTGTTCGTCATTAATAATTCATTGATTAATTGTGTTCCTGCCTTTATGAAATACTGTAGTGCTATGTATATTGGAGGTATTTTGTCATGATTTACTGCATCATTGTGTGTCTAGGAGGACTGCATTTGTAAACAGATTTTAACATTAGGGCGTATGTTTTGTGTCCTTGTGACAGCAGGAAGGCAATCAGAGTAGCTATTCGACGTGACAACCCCCGACAGTGTTGCAAACATTACACTATTGAATCCCTGTCCCTTATGAACATGCATAACAGTGGAAATTACTGCGGTTAGCTGACATGTGAAAGATGAAGCGCAAGAGGTGTTGCATATGCTTCAGGAGATATCTTTTCCTTTTGCGAGAAACTGGAACTTTGCTTACAGTACACTCGCTATCTCAGAATATCTGTTTAAATTTTACTTAAAATCTAATAAAATATTTTAATATTAACCTGAGTAATTCTAATCTGAGCATGTTTACGAATCGTTATTATTTATTCCTTTGTTCACTCTACTAGCCTATGTCGTTTATTTTATACAGTAATATTTTCTTCTAAATACTGTACTTGTATTTTTTTTGTAAACCATAACACGGCTTCGTTACATGTACGTAGTTTTAGTAAAATTTATTTTTTGCACAATCTTGTTTTTAGTTGTATTTACAGCTATTGTTGTTAGGCCTTGAAACTTAGAATTCCAACATAGAAACTTGTTGCTAAGGAAACCATTCTTCATAACATAAAACTATACTGAAATATACCCATTACAGTGAGACGTATTGTTACTTACTTACCATTTTGGTATAGTTTTGCGAAGGCTTTGGAATAATATTGCTCTAAATTTTCAATGAAAAATGTATTGTATTTGCAATTTTAAAAACATGATCGTGCAAAAAATTTTATACAATACACGTTTGTGAAGTGTAGGCTATTACAAAATCTCGGAAATTAAAAAAACTCGCTCTGCTTGTTTTTCAAACTTTTTTCGATTTTGTAAAAAGCACTTCCCAACCTTGTATCGTCATATTGTAATATTTATATATTACATCAGAGACTGTCGGAATTTAGTAGCGTTCAAAAGCAAACTTATTAAGCATTTTCTAACTGCGTAGAGTAGGTTTAATTTTTACTTAATCAATAAAAGAAATGGTTCTCTCTTCTTAACTTTTACAATAAACTGTCTAGCTTTTATTAATCAGTTAATCTTTTAGTAATTTGATTTTTATTGTATTTGTAAATTTAATATTAATTGTAATTATAATTGTATTCTTAATATTGTAGTTGTAATTCTCTGGTAGAGGGGAAGAGAAGGCCTGATGGCCTTATCTCTACCAGGTTAAATAAATAAATAAATAAATAAATAAATAAATAAATAAATAAATAAATAAATAAATAAATAAATAAATAAATAAATAAATAAATAAATAAATAAATAGTTTTAGTAAAATTTATTTTTTGCTCGATCGTGATTTTAGATGTATTTACAGCTATTGTTGTTAGGCCTTGAAACTTAGAATAATTCCAATATAGAAACTTGTTGCTAGGGAAACCATTCTTCATAACATAGAACCATTACAGTGGACTTATTGTTACTTAGTTACCATTTTAGTATAGTTTTGCGAAGGCTTTGGAATAATATTGCTCTAAATTTTCAATGAAAAATATATTATTGTATTTGCAATTTTAAAAATATGATCGTACAAAAAATTTTATACAATAAACGTTTGTGAAATGCATTACAAAATCTCGGAAATTGAAAAAACTCGCTCTGCTCGTTTTTTCAAACTTTTCCTCGATTTTGTAAAAAGCACTTCCCAACCTTGTATTGTAATATACTACTCACATATTTCATAATCTTATTCTTTCCCTTGTGTTGTAGCCTACTATCCAATGTTAAAAAAAAATATAGTAGCCTACTGTTATATGTATCATTAATACTTATTTTAAACAGTTATTTACGCAATCCTAGCATTAAAACACACTTGTTATGACGCTTATAGCACAATAATTGGCCTAATTCTGGCACTGGTGTCAGAAAAGTTTACCTAGCAACTAGTATTTTATGACGTCATCACCGCCTTCACAACATTTTATACAACGTACCTGTAAGAAAAACTTGAAAACAACAACAAAATAACATTGTCGTAGAAACGGTTACTTAGCAACCATGCGATATATTACATCATATCCAGTACTCATGTGTCTACTACGTCATAACATTACATTTTGTATATATATATATATATATAAGATATTTCAATGCTAGAATAGCATAAAACGTTATATGTAACACGTGTATAATTTTCATTAGAAACACTCGTGAAAATTAACGCGTGGGCGTTTCATATTTATCAAGATTATATAGGCCTACTGTTTATATAAATTGCTATTATGTGACTTATGTATAAGTGTTCCTCGATCGTTGTAAGTAAATCTCGTCCCTTTGTCTTCTTGTCCCTTACGATGATGCTTGCACATACCACTTGTATTGTGCAATATTGAAAGAAATTATTATTTCGTATTTAAATTTCTTCTTCTTTTTTCCAGGATTCAGAATTGGGAAGAAAATGGATACCACCACAACCATACATAATATGAGGTAGGCTTAACTAAACTTGCTTTATGTAGTAACTTATGTCTTCATTTCTTACACTGAATATTACAAGTTGTTAAATTTTTTATATTACACAACTTTATATCAAAACTATATGCTTCAGAAATTTTAAAGGTTAATATCTATATTTTATTTGTTGACCTCATAAAATTATTATTATTATTCTATAGGCCTACTCTATTTTATTTAAATATGTCTATAGCTTTTTCATGAAGGACATAACGCGGCATTAAGAGCTATACTTATTTACGTATTATAGTCTACATTTGAACACATTTACATTTTTCTCATATGTAGGAAGTAAACAACATAAGTAAGCTGGTACAATTAACTTACGTGTATGGTGCATGATAGTTTGGGCGTTTATGAAGTTGTTGCGCTGTAAACCGGGAAGTCGCGGGTTCGATTTCCGATGGGGTCAAGGATTTTTTGTAGTAATCTGATCTAGAAACAGCATCCACAGTTGTTTTTCCTTCCTGTCAAATTACTTAAAATGGACTTTACTCGTTTTGGGAGAAAGCTCTTCAATTATAACCTAGTGATTAAACATATAATTATTCGTGAATTTTTATGAACTTGTCTATTGAAAGTAAAATTTGCAAAGGATTATATTGAGACAAAAAATATAATGTCAAAGTCGCGAGCACCTAGTAATAGAGTAGTGACATTTGAAAGCTATTGGATCATAACGACCTGGAATTAATTTTCACAGTCAAAAGGAAATAATGAAAATCCTGAATGACTGAAGCCGGCCTCTAGGGTGATCGTGGCGGCTCTCGACTCGGGCGGGGATCGAGCCCGGAACGAGCTCCATTAGCAAATGCATCTCCCCCTCCCCCACCCAGTCCCGAGCCGGCATGCGCGATTAGGCCCAACCGCCTGCGTTACAAAGCGGTTACGTCGCTTTCATCGCCGCACAACTGTTTTGTCCCCGGCGACAGATTTTTCTTAATCTATGTCAAGCGGGGGATTGCGGCCGACGCGTGCAAGAGCGGCGTACGCAGTGATTTGCACCTTGGTCTCCTCATTGTGTACCTTGTCCATGATACGATATCTAATCATGAATAACTCTTACTTCCTTATTTGTTGTGAGGGCTTGTTTGATGTTCCGATTGCGCTGCAACCTACTGACTCACCGTGCCCGACCTCTTATTATCTTACGATATTAGGCCTATAAGAAACGAGGAATATGGATCTCAAGCAAAGAGATAACACAATTTAATATCGCGTCACTGTGATTCATTTTGGGTCCTTAACTTGTAGCATATATTGATCATACAGGGACATCATTTTATTTTTACTAACATTTATAATATTAACCTGGCTATATCTTTGGATTAAAGGTCTAGAACCGGAAACACCGCTTGCTCCCCCTTCCAAGACTGGAGTTCGATGATACTGGCGTAAAATACAAATCACTTTACTAGGTATAGGAGGGAAGAAAAGTATTTCATCCATTTACGTAAACTAGGAAATATCGAAATTTTGAGTTTGATAATTTTGATTAGGTTTTTGTTTAATCAAAATACAGTACTGTATTAACAATAAGTGCTTTTACTCACGAACTGAGCTATCCATTCGGACGTATTAATTATGTAGTGTATATTATACTGTCTACAGCACATTAGCGTACAATATAGAGAATGAAGTTAAAATTTAAAAATAATCATAATATTAATATTTAAACACATTTTTGAAAATGGTGGCCGTTCATTTCGACACAGGCTTCAGTTCTTTTGTGCATATTATCGCACTATAGACTATTGTACCTAATTCCAATTACCAGTTTCGTCCTTCGTACGAGTAACTCATGTTGAAATAATTCTGTACCCACTCTATAAAAGAGTACCTTACGTACTGTAAATTTAATCTTTACTTCTGTCCGATACGAAAAGATAAAATTACTCAGAAATGCTATCTACTGTTCGTTCAAGTAGTAAATCACGTGACAGTTAATTACTTAACGAGGCCCTTTTATTTAAGTTATTTTAAACAGTTGTATAATATTACGTAGACGTCCAATTCCGAACAGAAATTAATGTTTTCAGAAAAGAGCTAAGACAGCCCAGCTACTAGACTTTACAGAGGGGCGAACAGAAGCAGGTGGGGGAAACCGGGATGCGACGTAGGCAAACGGACGACAGTACCTGTGCGAAAATATTATTCAATATTGAAAGCTCTTTCGTCACTGGAATACGCTAACATATTTCTGGAACGTACTATACTCACTAACTCAGTACTGCATACGCGGCCTCGGTTCTGTGTGGGGAACGGTTGGAAGTTTACTAGGAGAGGGGGTTGGAGTGAAGTACAATCAAAAACTCAGGTACAATAAAAATTGAAGTAAAAATAAAATGATGTCCCTGTACAACTTAGCGGAAACAGCCATCATGTTTGGTCCGTTCAAAGGACTGAATTGCACTAAAAATTACAACTACCGTATTTCCAGTCGGTACTATGGGATTGATATGCATCACGATGGTAAAGAAGTGATCCCTCGTATGTACAAAAATGGTAATTTAGTTACTACCTCATCTCCTGGCCTAGTTGCCTCATAAGTGGTGCCTTCTTGGTTCACAACTGTCTTCGGACAGTTGCCTAAACAACAGTTTAACTACATTGCTATTTAGATTAACTATGTTATTATTATGTATAGCCTACAGAATTGGACAGTTAAGTAATATTTTGTCCTCTTGCAAAGCAGAAATACATAAAAAAAGTTTCTCTTTTTGATAAAAATTAATTTTAAGACATTTTTTTCGTTCACCAACAAATTTACTGATACGAGGTACGACCACAGCCTAGTATATACAGTCACGAAGCTCAATATGTAATAAATATGCATCCATAGATAGTTGCTAACCACTAGGATCGCTACTATCGCCTCATTACAGACAATGCGAAATAGCACCTGCACAGTCTATTGTTCCTAGCAACCTTACAACTCAAGCTTCGTGACTGTATATACTAGATGTGGTATCTCTCTTTAGCCATCGATAAACATTAAATTACATATATTTCATTACTGTTGATTGTTTACATGGATTTTCGTGTTATGTTAAGTGTCTTAGTTATCATATACAAATAACTGTTATACATACTGTATATATATATATATATATATATATATATATATATATATATATATATATATACATATATAATTATTGTGTGAGTGTAATAATGATACAAGCATTTTTTATTATACAAAATTAAACACACGTTAAAATTGGATAGCTATGAAAAAATTACGTTTCAAAGATTTTATAAGAATAATAATAATAATAATAATAATAATAATAATAATAATTACAACTTACTTACAAATGGCTTTTAAGGAACCCGCAGGTTCATTGCCGCCCTCACATAAGCCAGCCATCGGTCCCTATTCTGTACAAGATTAATCCTGTCTCTATCATCAAATCCCACCTCCCTCAAATCCATTTTAATATTATCCTCCCACCTGCGTCTCGGCCTCCCTTAAGATCTTTTCCCCTCCGGTCCCCCAACTAACATTCTATATGCATTTCTATATGCATACCTGCTAGATGCCCTGCCCATCTCAAACGTCTCGATTTAATGCTCCTACTTATGTCAGGTGAAGAATATAATGCGTGCAGTTCTGCGTTATGTAACTTTCTCCATTCTCCTGTAACTTCATCCCTCTTAGCCCCAAATATTTTCCTAAGAACCTTATTCTCAAACACCCTTAATTTCGTGTTCCTCTCTCAAAGTAGAGTCCAAGTCTCACAATCATACAGTACAGCCGGTAATATAACTGTTTTATAAATTCTAACTTTCAGCTTTTATGAAAGCAGACTAGATGACAAAGCTTCTCAACCGAATAATAACAGGCATTTCCCACATTTATTCCGCGTTTAATTTCGTCCCCAGTGTCATTTATATTTGTTACTGTTGCTCCTAGATATTTGAATTTTTCCACCTCTTCGAAGGATGTCTCCAATTTTTATATTTCCATTTCTTACAATATTCTGCTCACGAGACCTAATCATATACTTAATAATAATAATAATAATAATAATAATAATAATAATAATAATAATAATAATAATAATAGTAATGCACAATTGCAAGTACATCGAACTCTTCGATCACACTAAGCAAGCAAATGTATTTTTACCCGTCTCGTAGACTGCAGTCCATTCTCTTTCCTCGCTTCCGCTAGAAGCGATCTCTCTACACCCTGCACGTCTCTCTTTTAACTGCCCAGATAAGTTTCGCTGACAATAGGAAAATACAGGAAAACCGGAGAAAAGCCGTCATGATCTTGGGTTTGTCCACCACAAATACAACTCATTCACCCTGAGATTTGAACTCGGGGCCACAGCGTTCTGCCGATTATGCTACCAAGGTGGCTTCCTGATATTGTAGGCCTATTTTCTCTTATTCTTGTCTTTGTCCTTGATCTTTCTCCTATTGGGTCGTATTGTTGTTAATATTGTTGTTTCTTTTGTTTTTCTTCCTTCTCCTATGCATGTTTTCTTTTTCTTTTTCTCTGTTTTTATCTTTGCTCTGCTCTTGATCTTGTTCTTGTCCCTGTTATTGTGCTTGTGTCTTCTCACGCTTGTCATTGTCGCTGCTGTTTACTTTTTCTTGTCGTTCTTGTTTCTGCCGTTGTTGGCGCTTGACAGCAATCCTGGTAAAAACAATCGGAATGCCCTACTTCTTGGAGTTAGGCGATTCCTGCCCGCAGCGCCAGCACACGACGGCGGATTAATAAGGCAATAAATATTCACAATATGCAAACTCGATATTTTGACAGCCTCCTGGGCTTACCCGTGTCCTGACAACGAGGAAAAATGAGATAAGAGAACGTAACACGAGCTGTGCCACTGAAATTGATTAAAGGACGAGCACCAGTCAGGCAGGACAAGCGTCGCGGTGTCATTACCACGCTTGCTAATTACCGGGTAAAGCGCCACTCAAAATGTAACCTGCGTCTCTTAAATCTAACGGTCCAGCCATTGCCTGTCAATTGTGCCTTCTTATCATAAAAGGAAATTTGGGTTCGATTCCGATAAAATTCTGTGAAATTTGTGATGGATAAAGTTGAAGTGGGGCGTTTTCTTCGAATTCTTCTCGTTCTAACGTTGTTTCATTGTTGCACGATCATCATCTAATCGCAATAAACATCGTCTGCATTTGAAAAGACGTCTAATCTTCGTGTTGAGGATCACAATCATTTCTTCTTCTTCAATAACAGAATTGTAACAGGTTTGTCTTACAGATACATGATAGAAGAATAAATACATATATCATATCATATCATATCATATCTTTTTATTATTATTTCATATCATATCATATCATGTATCAACATATCATGTCATATTATAATAATAAAAATAAAAAAATAATAATAATAATGCCGGTGAAATGAGTCCTTATTTGGGCAACACCGAAAGTTACCCAGGGCATTTGCCTCTACCAGGTCACAAAGTAACAAACAGTTAAAATTTAACAAAAGGTTAAAGAACAGAATACTAACATATTACAAAAAAATAAAAATAATGATAATATCATATCATATCATATCATATCATATCATATCATATCATATCATATCATATCATATCATATCATATATATATAAATAATAATAATAATAATAATAATAATAATATCATAATAATATCATTATTTATATGGCAGAGTCATATTCTCTTATCTGCCAGGTCACAAAGTATACGAGCAGTTAAAATTTAACAAAAAGTTAAAGAACAGAATACTAACATATTACAAAAAATAAAAATAATCATATCATATCATATCATATCATATCATATCATATCATATCATATCATATCATATCATATCATATATCGTATCGTATCATATATCATATCATATAATATATCGTCATGTCATATCATATCATATCATATTATCGTATCATATATCGTATCATATATTATATCATATCATATCATATCATAATAATAATAATAATAATAATAATAATAAAATAATAATAATAATTATTATTATTATTTATTTATACTGACAGAGTTAAGGCCATAGGGCCTT
Source organism: Periplaneta americana (assembly GCA_025594305.2). Classification (NCBI taxonomy): domain Eukaryota; kingdom Metazoa; phylum Arthropoda; class Insecta; order Blattodea; family Blattidae; genus Periplaneta; species Periplaneta americana. Next base: position 18,525,646 of record JAJSOF020000009.1, on the reverse strand, counting down.
CTCTTACACTCTGCCAGGTCACAAAGTATACGAGCAGTTAAAATTTAACAAAAAGTTAAAGAACAGAATACTAACATATTACAAAAAATAAAAATATATCATATCATATCATATCATATCAATCATATCATATCATATCATATCATATCATATCAAAAAATCATATCATATCAAATATCATATCATATCATATCATATCAATCATATCATATCATATTATCGTATCATATCATATCATATCATATCATATCATATCATATCATATCATATCATATCATATCATATCATATCATATCATATCATATATCATATATCATATCATATCATATCTTCTTCAATAACATCAACACATGTAACATTTGTTATACAAATATCGGAATTCCAATATCATCGTCTTACCCGATCCCATATTGGCATGCCATTTTAGTTTGTACACAGTGTTTCGTACATGTAACGTGTTAGGACTGTAACGTGTCCTTGTACAGGGTGTTGATAACTTCATGAACATATTCAGGACCTAAAATAAGTAAATTTTCGTGTAAAATAATGTTCGAAAACACATGGATTGCAATTTACGTCCTTCTTGTTTCATAAATACTCTTAATAACTTAACTGTTGTATATGACTGAATATATATAGGGTGTTAAAAGAATCCAAATTTTTGAGGTACCAGTATGCATCAAAACAAGAAAATAATGTCTAATAAACATGGGTCCTACAACACATACTTTCTGAGATCTGAACACTTGTTCATAGGAGGTGCTCAATGTGACGTCCATTCATGGCAGTGCATTCCTCTGCCCTTCGGCATAAGGAATCACACACTCTGTGAAATTGACCTGATTGTTCTTGATAACCAAAAGTCTAGGGGATTTAGGTTTAGGAAACGAGGAGGCCAAGATGTGGGGCCTCCCCAATCAATCCAGCGGTCCGGAAATGTCACCGTCATGTGTTCACGCTCATTGTAGAAAAAATGTGTTGGTGTGTCATCATACATGAACCACATCTGTAGTCTTTGCTGACGTGGCACATACTCCAGCAAGGCAGGCAATACATCAATAAGAAAGAGCTGATAACGAGGCCCAGTTAATCTCTGTGGTAGCATGTATGGCCCTTAATCTATCGCCAAGAACGCGTTGCTGGTGTAGACAATTTTCAGCAGGACGCCAAAATGTGCATGACGAGGAGCGCAATGGGAGGCCAACCATCATCACAGACGACCTTGTGGAGCAAGGCACCATCTGCTTGCTCATGACGTTAGGCCCATAGACCTGGCACAGCTGACGATAAATTTCAATCGGCGCTATGCCCTGTGCATTCAAAAACTTTATCACTGACCGCACTTCATGCGGCGGGAGCTGGAATAGGAGCGTCCATCTTCAACCAATGCAACGAAGCTACTGAGAGCACTCGGGAAGTTCCGCTAGCGCATGCGCCATGCCAGGACATTACTCTATC
>JAJSOF020000009.1:18396688-18519188 GCA_025594305.2 Periplaneta americana | reverse complement strand
AGGAGCATTCTAAATTAAGTGAAGCACAATCAGTTAAAATAACATTTAAAGCAAATCTAATTTGTATCTTAACCCTAAGTTCGAACTAAAACCCACGAATTATGTTCACACAAGCACAAGTACCTTTCAACATTACACTCATTTCCTGTCAACTCACTCACTGCACTGAAACTACGACACGTTTCACTGATACTATCCTGATTTCACTAAAACTTCAAAAACATTTCACTGTTCAAATACTTTACCACTAGAAACTTCACTGAGACAAACACACTTCACTGAGACAACACACACCAATGACACAACATACTTCACTGCCACAACACACTTCTTCACTGATCCAACACTTCAATAACAAAACATTAATTACACAATTATAGTGTGTATAATATACTATCGTCTATTAGTAAAGTCCCTAAGCCTATTTTTAAATACATTTTTGGTTATTGGTAAAGCCTTTAGTAAGTCTGCAGGTAAAGCATTCCAGTTCCTGATAGTATGATTGAGAAAAGAAAACTTTCCAGTGCCCTATTATTATTATTATTATTATTATTATTATTATTATTATTATTATTATTTTACTATCATTATTATTAGAAATAATTATTTACTAGAAAATAAGAATGAAACACTAAATATTTGGATGTAGGAAACAGAAGGCAAGATGCTGAAGCAAAGACAGGAATAAGACATTACAAAGAATAACTTTATTATTATTATCATTATTATTATTATCATTATTATTATTATCATTATTATTTATTTACTAGGAGAAATAAGAATGAAACACTAAATATTTGGATGTAGGAAACAGAAGGCAAGATGCAGAAGCAAAGACAGGAATAAGACATTACAAAGAATAACTTTATTATTATTATTATTATTATTATTATTATTATTATTATTATTATTATTATCATTATTATTATTATTATTATTTACTAGGAGAAATAAGAATGAAACACTAAATATTTGGATGTAGGAAACAGAAGGCAAGATGCAGAAGCAAAGACAGGAATAAGACATTACAAAGAATAACTTTATTATTAATATCATTATTATTATTATTATTATTATTATTATTATCATTATTATTATTATTATTATTATCATTATTTGGATTATTATTATTATTATTATTATTATTATTATTATTATTATTATTATTATTATTATTGTTAATTACTAGGAGAAATAAGAATGAAACACTAAATATTTGGATGTAGGAAACAGAAGGCAAGATGCAGATGCAAAGACAGGAATAAGACATTACAAAGAATAACTTTATTATTATCATTATCATTATTATTATTATCATTATTATTATTATTATTATTATTATTATTGTTATTATTTACTAGGAGAAATAAGAATGAAACACTAAATATTTGGATGTAGGAAACAGAAGGCAAGATGCAGAAGCAAAGACAGGAATAAGACATTACAAAGAATAGCTTTATTATTATTATCATTATTATTATTATTATTATTATTATTATTATTATTATTATTATTATTATTATTTTACTAGGAGAAATAAGAATGAAACACTAAATATTTGGATGTAGGAAACAGAAGGCAAGATGCAGAAGCAAAGACAGGAATAAGACATTACAAAGAATAACTTTATTATTATTATCATTATTATTATTATTATTATTATTATTATTATTATTATTATTATTATTATTATGAGAAAAGGAACAGAAGAAAGAAGGGAAAGAGTTAGGAAGGTAGCAATTGTGAGCTGTGCTGTGCTCAACGCGCCAGCTTGTGTTTTTTTTATTTCCAATTGCAAAATTCACTGTGAGGATTAGCAATACGAGTCCATAAAGCGGGTCATCAGAGAGCGCTGTCAATCAGCAATCATTACACACATCTGCGGGCTGAGACGTCGCGTCGTGGGCAGCCCTGAGCTGCTATGCAGATGCAGATGTCAATTGGACGTGTTGGTTTTGCGGGGACTGTTAAAATTTAACTAGCGTTGTGACAACTTGTTATATGTATATTTCCAGCTCTTACAGCTAATAAATACGGCCATAAAGGGTTGAAACAAAGGGGAGGGGATGTTAAAAGGAAGCGAAGAGTGTGTTTTGCATGTGGGAAACGGCACGGAAGAATGCATACCGCAAATCTAAGTAAGAGCGCAGCTAGCAGGGCTGTGAACAGCAGAATGGAGCTTCTGGCGTTCTTTAACAAGACTAAAGGAATACCGAAGTCGTGGGCCGTGAGTTCAAATATCGCTTAGAGCAAGATTGTTAATACGTTGTCAGTGTTATAGGTCTCGCAAGCACGGATTACCGACGGAAGGACTGGGAATCAAACACTGCGATAAGGAAGAGCAGGCGAGAGGAAAGGTCACGAGATAACTTGAATGATATTCAAGAGTACAGTCGGAAGAGAAATGACATCGATATAATCAGTCTTGCGTTGTGACAGTTACATCACGACTTTAGTTTGTTCCATTGCATGTGAATGCGTGTCTTGTATCGCACGGTATTATTATTTCATTCGTAAACATATGTTGCGCGTTTAATTATCTTCGAATTTTTCTCTTGCTACGTTCTTTATTTCCACAGCGATGTCCTCATTTGTTCATCTTCTTGGAAGAGACAGTACTTCCATCGGCTCGCACCTCTCCCCCCTCGGCGTGCCTACATACACACGTCAAAACAGACAGCAACACCATCATTGTTTTTCGGTAATCGTTTCTTGCACGAGCTATAGACTACATTCTTTACTATCTTAAATGCAGGCATTGTTACAGCGCGGAGGTTCTAAATTATTTTTCTTCAAGGTCGATATGAACAAAAGAACAACAAAGACAGTGGGAGCAGTAAAACTGGAAGAAGAAGAAGAAGAAGAAGAAATGAAAGTAAAGAATAATAATAAATGGTAAACACAAGAATAAGAAAACGTTAAATAATAATAACAAGAATAGTAACATACGAACAAGAACATAAAGAGAAAGAAAAGGAATAATTTGGATAAAATTAGTAGAAGAAACGGAAAAGAATAGATTAAATTAATAACAGGAATAAGAAAAAATACAAGGACTGGATTAAAGACGAAGGGAAGAACATGAACAGAAACTAGAAAATGGATAAAACAAAGACACACAGGAAAAGAAAAAGAACAGATTCAAACAAGAACAAGGGACGAGGAACGAACAATAGCAATGTTACAAGAACGCTAATACGGACAAGAACAAGGGCAATAACAGGGGCGAGAACAAGGACAATGATAAACAGAAGTAATTATGACAGGAACAAGAAGAAGGATACAAGACGATAGAGAGCACAAGGACATGGGTAAAACAAACAGGAAAGAGAAAAGAATTGGTTAAATTAATAACAGGAATAAGAAAAAATACGAGGACTGGATTAAAGACGAAGAAAAGAGCATGAATAGGAACTAGAAAATGGATAAAACACACACAGGAAAAGAAAAAGAACAGGTTAAAACAAGAACAAGAATAGTGACAAGAATGGGTTCAAGAACGCTAACAGGGACAAGAAGAAGGGCAGTGACAGGAGTAAGAATAAGGACAATGATAATGGACAAGGACAGAAATAATGATGACAGGGACAAGAAGATAGAGAGCACAAGGGCATGGATAAAACAAACAAGAAAGAGAAAAGAATAGGTTAAAACAATAACAGAAATAAGGACAGTGACAAGGATGGGTTCAAGAACGAGGCACGAATAACAAAAAGACCCCTAACAGGGACAAGAACAAGAACAATGATAATGGACAAAAACAGAAGTAATGATGACAGGAACAAGAAGAAGAACGATGCAAGAAGATAGAGAGCACAGGAACATGGATAAAATAAACATGAAAGTGAAAAGGATAGGTTAAAACAATAACAGAAACAAGGACAGTGACAAGGATGGGTTCAAGAACAAGGGACGAACAATAACAAGAACGCTAACAGGGACAAGAACACGGACAGTGATAATGGACAAGAACAGAAGTAATGATGACAGAGACAAGAAGAAGGAGGATACAAGAAGATAGAGAGCACAAGGACATGGATAAAGCAAACATAGTAAAGGGAAAAGAACAGGTTAAAACAATAACATCAACAAGAACAGTGACAAGGATGGGTTCAAGAACGAGGGACGAACAACAACAAGAACGCTAACAGGGACAAGAACAAGGACAATGATAATGGACAAGAACAGAAGTAATGATGACAAGGACAAGAAGAGGAAGCATACAAGAAGATAGAAGCACAAGGACATGGAAAAAGCAAACATAGTAAAGGGAAAGAACAGGTTAAAACAATAACATGAACAAGAACAGTGACAAGGATGAGTTTAAGAACGAGGACGAACAAGAAGAAGAACGCTAACAGGGACAAGAACAAGGACAATGATAATGGACAAGAACAGAAGTAATGATGACAAGGACAAGAAGAAGGATACAAGAAGATAGAGAGCACAATGACATGGAAAAAAACAAACAAGAAAGAGAAAGAATAGGTTAAAACAAGAACAGAAACAATGACAGTGACAAGTATGGATTCAAGAACGAGGGACGAACAACAACAAGAACGCTAACAGGGACAAGAACAAGGATAATGATAACGGACAAGAACAGAAGTAATGATGACAGGGACAAGAAGAAGAAGGATGCAAGAAGGTAGAGAGCACAAAGACATGGATGAAACAAACAAGAAAGGGAAAAAATAGATTAAAGCAATAGGAGAGACAATGGTAGTGACAAGGATGGGTTCAAGAACGAGGGACGAACAACAACAAGAACGCTAACAGGGGCAAGAACAAGGACAATGATAATGGACAAAAACAGAAGTAATGACAGGGACAAGAAGAAGGATACAAGAAGATAGAGAGCACAAAGACATGGATGAAACAAACAAGAAAGGGAAAAAATAGATTAAAGTAATAGGAGAGACAATGGTAGTGACAAGGATGGGTTCAAGAACGAGGGACGAACAACAACAAGAACGCTAACAAGAACAAGGGCAATGATAATGGACAAAAACAGAAGTAATGACAGGGACAAGAAGAAGGATACAAGAAGATAGAGAGCACAAAGACATGGATGAAACAAACAAGAAAGGGAAAAAAATAGATTAAAGCAATAGGAGAGACAATGGTAGTGACAAGGATGGGTTCAAGAACGAACGTACAACAACAAGAACGCTAACAGGGACAAGAACAAGGACAATGATAATGGACAAAAACTGAAGTAATGACAGGGACAAGAAGAAGGATACAAGAAGATAGAGAGCACAAAGACATGGATGAAACAAACAAGAAAGGGAAAAAAATAGATTAAAGTAATAGGAGAGACAATGGTAGTGACAAGGATGGGTTCAAGAACGAGGGACGAACAACAACAAGAACGCTAACAGGTACAAGAACAAGGGCAATGATAATGGACAAAAACAGAAGTAATGACAGGGACAAGAAGAAGGATGCAAGAAGATAGAGAGCACAAAGACATGGATGAAACAAACAAGAAAGGAAAAAAATAGATTAAAGCAATAGGAGAGACAATGGTAGTGACAAGGATGGGTTCAAGAACGAGGGACGAACAATAACAAGAACGCTAACAGGTACAAGAACAAGGACAATGATAATGGACAAAAACAGAAGTAATGACAGGGACAAGAAGAAGGATACAAGAAGATAGAGAGCACAAAGACATGGATGAAACAAACAAGAAAGGGAAAAAAATAGATTAAAGCAATAGGAGAGACAATGGTAGTGACAAGGATGGGTTCAAGAACGAGGGACGTATAACAACAAGAACGCTAACAGGGACAAGAACAAGGACAATGATAATGGACAAAAACAGAAGTAATGACAGGGACAAGAAGAAGGATACAAGAAGATAGAGAGCACAAAGACATGGATGAAACAAACAAGAAAGGGAAAAAAATAGATTAAAGTAATAGGAGAGACAATGGTAGTGACAAGGATGGGTTCAAGAACGAGGACGAACAACAAGAACGCTAACAGGTACAAGAACAAGGACAATGATAATGGACAAAAACAGAAGTAATGACAGGGACAAGAAGAAGGATACAAGAAGATAGAGAGCACAAAGACATGGATGAAACAAACAAGAAAGGAAAAAAATAGATTAAAGCAATGGAGAGACAATGGTAGTGACAAGGATGGGTTCAAGAACGAGGGACGTATAACAACAAGAACGCTAACAGGGACAAGAACAAGGACAATGATAATGGACAAAAACTGAAGTAATGACAGGGACAAGAAGAAGGATACAAGAAGATAGAGAGCACAAAGACATGGATGAAACAAACAAGAAAGGGAAAAAATAGATTAAAGTAATAGGAGACAATGGTAGTGACAAGGATGGGTTCAAGAACGAGGGACGAACAACAACAAGAACGCTAACAGGGACAAGAACAAGGAAATGATAATGGACAAAAACTGAAGTAATGACAGGGACAAGAAGAAGGATACAAGAAGATAGAGAGCACAAAGACATGGATGAAACAAACAAGAAAGGGAAAAAAATAGATTAAAGCAATAGGAGAGACAATGGTAGTGACAAGGATGGGTTCAAGAACGAGGGACGAACAACAACAAGAACGCTAACAGGTACAAGAACAAGGACAATGATAATGGACAAAAACAGAAGTAATGACAGGGACAAGAAGAAGGATACAAGAAGATAGAGAGCACAAAGACATGGATGAAACAAACAAGAAAGGGAAAAAAACAAACAAGAAAGGGAAAAAATAGATTAAAGCAATAGGAGAGACAATGGTAGTGACAAGGATGGGTTCAAGAACGAGGGACGAACAACAACAAGAACGCTAACAGGGACAAGAACAAGGACAATGATAATGGACAAAAACAGAAGTAATGACAGGGACAAGAAGAAGGATACAAGAAGATAGAGAGCACAAAGACATGGATGAAACAAACAAGAAAGGGAAAAAAATAGATTAAAGTAATAGGAGAGACAATGGTAGTGACAAGGATGGGTTCAAGAACGAGGGACGAACAACAACAAGAACGCTAACAGGGACAAGAACAAGGATAATGATAACGGACAAGAACAGAAGTAATGATGACAGGGACAAGAAGGATGCAAGAAGATAGAGAGCACAAGGACAGGAACAAAGGAGGACAAGAACAAGAGGATTAAAGGCGGACCAACCTCCCAGCAGCGCGGTAACGACCGTTGTACGTGAGCGTCCATTTATTATTTAATTTCCGCCACGAAGGAAGCGGCGACCACGTCGAATCCGCGGCGATAAGATCGCTGTTGTGTAGTGTAATGAATTCATCCCTGAAATAGCGCGCAATTGTCACCTCGCTGCATTATCCCAGCCATTGTACATTTCTTTTTGATTTTGTTGCAATGTGAAGTTTAAAAGTCTGTTACATCAGATATGAAAATATACCCTCAAATTATTGAAAAAAAAAAATGGAATATGTTTTGGAAACACGAGGAACACGGGGGAGAATGAAAAGCTTTTTTAGCAGCGGCGAAGTGAACGAATGCCAGTGAGATGTAACTTCTCTGTTAAGTATCCAATAACCAAATACGATTATCTCCCCCCCTAAACGCCGCCCGCGGAGCCCCCCGGATTAGGCCGCTCGCTGCGGCAGCCGCGGAAACATTTCAATGGGATTTTCAACCGAATGGGTTTCAATGGCGCGGGATCCTCCACTAAATCTCCCCCGCAGCGGCTCTTCCGCGCAACAGCGGCGCAAGTTCCGTGACAGAAATGGATCATGCAGTAAGACTTTAACGGCGCCCCTACTACTGTGATAGAGAAATGAACATGAACAAATTTGAAAAGAAGTGAGTGTGGCATATTAAAAAAATTACAATTTTTCATTGAACATTAATTTGGACTACGAGAACCTAGCTGTATTCTCTGTATTAGTATCCGCGGCCTTGAAAAGAATTCGGGATGGTACTTTAGCTATGGGAGAAAAGATCTCCGCTACTACTGTAGTAAATAAAACAGGCTTCATTCGTAATTGATGCTATTAACTGTATGATAACGAAGAGACACTGAATTGCTCGGCTGGCACTAGACAGTTCTGGTGACCGTACATAAAAATTACATTTATTATTTTTATTTATTTAACCTGGTAGAGATAACGCCATCAGGCGAATGATCCACTGGTGTTCCGCCAGAAAATGAAAATAGTAAAAGCTGTCGAAGCAAAAATTGGAAAAATAAAATTTAAAAGAGTACTAAAAAAAGTAAGTCCATAAGAGTCAACTTTCAGCAAACATGGCACAAGTCAACATTCAGTAAACAGAGTGTAGGTGTGCGAGCGGGAGAGAAGAGAATGACTGACACACAGCTAGGGTTATCAGATCAGTAAAGTTAGAATATCGTACCAAACTTAAAAAAATATCGTATTTTACTTACAGTATATTTATAAAACCAAAACCTAGGCAAAATATGTAATAATATTGTATATTTTTATATTCCTAAATAAGAAATTAAGAAAACATGCATTTTTTATTTATTTAACTAGCTAGCTAGTGAGTACAAATTAAAATTATAAAACAAAAATGCTTCTAGCCACTACCGTAAGGGTCAGGCTCGTGTACGGTGTGGTCTTACAAGCAAACGTTCTGATGGGGGCAGATAAAAAAGTGAAATTTTCTTCTTCCACCATGTTAATAATGTCAAAAGAAGAGCTTTTAGAAATTTTCTCCACTCGACCGCAATTACAAGGCCGTCCAGAAAGTGATTTTCCCTGGGGCCGTTTACAGAAAAAAGCATAATTACAGGGAAAATTTATTGAAACAGATACCGCACTTGTTGCTATATTTGTTAACATATCCCCCACTGGAATTGAGGCATTTGTCATACCATGGGATCAATTTTTGTGTCATAGAGGTCAGCCGCCTGGGATCGGAACCAGCGTTTGACAGCGTCTGCACCTATTTCTGCTGATCCCATGATATGACAAATGTCTCAGTTCTGGTAGGGAATATGTTTAAAAATAGCTCAACATTTGCTGTGTCTGTTCCAATAAATTTTTCCAATAAAATTGTGTTTTCTTTTTCTGTTTATCGCCTCTGGCGAATTAATTTTTTTACGGCCCTCGTAATTGCGGTCAAGTGGCCAAAATTTGTATAAGCACTTCTTTTGATATTATCAACATGGTAAAAGAAAGAAATTTAACTTTTTTATCTGCCCCCATCAGAATGTTTGCTTGTTAGCCAATAATATAACATAAAATTATTCCATAATTGTCACACTAATATTGCATTGCAATAATTTTCTATCATTAAATTTTACATTTCTATCATAAACTTCAAATAAAAATACAAAAAGTGTGTTAATTCTATCTGTGAATAATGTGTATTTTTTTTCTCTTCTCAAACTTTCTTGCCCATGCGCCCTTTCACCATTCATTACATTATCATTCCCCCCCACGTTGACTCAAAAATAATGCATATAAAATTGAAAATATTTTATTTTACATATTAATGCATATACACATAGACATATCTTATTTATTTGTATTTTATAGTCCTCATTTCCTTCTCAAAACACTCACTCCTCCCTGGTTGGGAACCACAGCCAATGTTGAAAAAGGTTGCCAAACGTTGCTATAGATACATATTTTCTCAGAGTCTTCGTTTCCCTCTTCCATTGGCCTTCCATTTTATTATTCTTCCATTATCGCAGTATAATCACTTTATCTTCTCTTGAGTTGCGTTGTTGAAAAGGAGCTTCAAATAGACTAGAACTGCTCATCACCAATCCGTTGACTATGGAGTTCACTTTCTTTCAGTCTTCGAACAGTGGACTAAGTAATCCCGTTTGTGTCATACTGAACATAAACGGAACGCAATACCTTGAACAGCAACATCAAATATGTACGGAAAATACTTCTACTGAATTCTGCAGGGTAAGAGGCAGCCGTAGGGATACAGGAGTGTAAGGCACTTAGCCCGTTCTTGCGCCACGAGCGTGCGTGTCGGATTGAAGAGTCGCGAGCACAAGACAGGGAGCGGGTGCTGGAAAGAAGAGACAGTGCAGCAGGTAGCTGGTTCACATCCAGGCTCCAAGTTGCTCTGAGTCAGACATCTCGAATAGATGTTCACACCTTCACCGAAGCTCTGAAAATGTGTACCAAGTTACAACAGGAAGTCTTTGTGGTTGACAAATCAGCCGAGGGGCAGACTTTCTTCAACCACTTTAAGACTCCCCTTTCATTCGCATCCCAACATTGAAACTGGTATGACTATGGTGATCTTGTGATTGAAACCCTACCGAAAACGATAAGAACCCTTAGCACTATTTATTCGGAATGTAAATAAAATCGGTGGTCCCACTTTATAGATTTACTATACTTAAAGGAGCTCTGTTCCTGAAGAGAGGATATCAGCCAAAATTATCTGTCATTTCCTCATTCATTTATCGTGTAGATGTTTGGAAATACAGCAGTGTTTGGTGCTCATCACAAAAATAGGAGAAACTGGTTTCTGACATTGTTACAAAAGCTGTAAAGACTTAATACAAATTCGTCAAAGTTTGTGAAAAGGATTGGAACTCATATTCAAGGTATAAACATAATGGAGTCATCGGAATTGAAGTGAACAATGCTAACATTCTTCCTCTAGACCAATTGCTTTAGCATCCACCCAGGATGCAATATAGCAACTGAATTAATTGTTGCCTACATTCCTCGTCTAACACACACTCGTCTACACATAAGTTATTTTACAATGTCGGGCCAACTATAACTTAATGGTCTACCTCAAATATCTGAATCAATTACCGTATACATTTTCGGGCCAATCATGCTTTTCTACATCAAACAACTGCACTAATTAAGGCACTCAGGTATAATGTTGATTGATCATGTTAGTCCACACCAAACAACTGCACAGTCATGTTTTGTACATCAAATAACTGCACAAGTTATCAAGTACACTGTTGGATTCATAATGCTAGTCCACACCAAATACCTGCACAACGATGCTTTGTACATCAAACAACTGCAGAAATTTCAGGTATACTAATGGATCCATCATATTAGTCCACACCAAACAACTGCACAGTCATGTTTTGTACATCAAATAACTGCACAAGTTATCAAGTACACTGTTGGATTCATAATGCTAGTCCACACCAAAGAATGCACAATCATGTTTCCTACAACAAACAACTGAACAAATTTCAGGTACACTAACGGATCCATCATGTTCGTCCACACCAAACAAGTGCACAATCATATTTTGTACATCAAATAACTGCACAAATTATCAGGTACATTGTTGGATTCATAATGTTAGTCCACAGCAAACAACTGCACAACCATGCTTTGTACATCAAACAACTGCAGAAATTTCAGGTATACTAACGGATCCATCATGTTAGTCCACACCAAAGAAGTGCACAATCATGTTTTCTACAACAAACAACTGCACAAATTTCAGGTACACTAACGGATCCATCATGTTAGTCCACACCAAACAAGTGCACAATCATGTTTTCTACAACAAACAACTGCACAAATTTCAGGTACACTAACGGATCCATCATGTTAGTCCACACCAAACAACTGCACAATCATGTTTTCTACAACAAACAACTGCACAAATTTCAGGTACACTAACGGATCCATCATGTTAGTCCACACCAAACAAGTGCACAATCATGTTTTCTACAACAAACAACTGCAAAAATTTCAGGTACACTAACGGATTCATCATGTTAGTCCACACCAAACAACTCACAATCATGTTTTCTACAACAAACAACTGCACAAATTTCAGGTACACTAACGGATCCATCATGTTAGTCCACACCAAACAACTGCACAATCATGTTTTCTACAACAAACAACTGCACAAATTCCAGGTACACTAACGGATCCATCATGTTAGTCCACACCAAACAACTGCACAATCATGTTTTCTACAACAAACAACTGCACAAATTCCAGGTACACTAACGGATCCATCACGTTAGTCCACACCAAACAAGTGCACAATCATGTTTTCTACAACAAACAACTGCACAAATTTCAGGTACACTAACGGATCCATCATGTTAGTCCATACCAAACAACTCACAATCATGTTTTCTACAACAAACAACTGCACAAATTTCAGGTACACTAACGGATCCATCATGTTAGTCCACACCAAACAACTGCACAATCATGTTTTCTACAACAAACAACTGCAAAAATTCCAGATACACTAACGATCCATCATGTTAGTCCACACCAAAAGAGTTCACAATCATGTTTTCTACAACAAACAACTGCAAAAATTCCAGGTACACTAACGATCCATCATGTTAGTCCACAGCAAACATCTGCACAATCATGTTTTCACAACAAACAACTGCAAAAATTCCAGGTACACTAACGGATCCATCATGTTAGTCCACACCAGACAAATGCACAATCATGTTTTCTACAACAAACAACTGCACAAACTTCAGGTACACTAACGGATCCATCATGTTAGTCCACACAAAACAAGTGCACAATCATGTTTTCTACAACAAACAACTGCAAAATTTCAGGTACACTAACGGATCCATCATGTTAGTTCACACCAAACAACTGCACAATCATGTTTTCTACAACAAACAACTGCAAAAATTTCAGTAACACTAACGAATCTATCATGTTAGTCCACATCAAACAAGTGCACAATCATGTTTTCTACAACAAACAACTGCAAAAATTTCAGGAACACTAACGAATCTATCATGTTAGTCCACATCAAACAAGTGCACAATCATGTTTTCTACAACAAACAACTGCAAAAATTTCAGGAACACTAACGAATCTATCATGTTAGTCCACATCAAACAAGTGCACAATCATGTTTTCTACAACAAACAACTGCAAAAATTTCAGGAACACTAACGAATCTATCATGTTAGTCCACATCAAACAAGTGCACAATCATGTTTTCTACAACAAACAACTGCAAAAATTTCAGGAACACTAACGAATCTATCATGTTAGTCCACATCAAACAAGTGCACAATCATGTTTTCTACAACAAACAACTGCAAAAATTTCAGGAACACTAACGAATCTATCATGTTAGTCCACATCAAACAAGTGCACAATCATGTTTTCTACAACAAACAACTGCAAAAATGTCAGGAACACTAACGAATCTATCATGTTAGTCCACATCAAACAAGTGCACAATCATGTGTTCTACAACAAACAATTGCACAAATTTCAGGTACACTAACGGATCCATCAAACTGGATAAATTATTGCCTACAATGTCAAGTCCATCACTGTACTGTACACCAAATAACTGAATCAATAATTGTGTACACTGCAGGAGTCATTATGTTTGTTAATGCCAAGCAATTTTTTGGCCCAAATAATTGGATCAATACAATTTTCGTTTATACTGTTGGGCCTATTACACTTGTCTGTATCAAACAACTGGACAAATTGTTGATCATTCTGCTTGGCTATCCAAGAGAAGCTATCAATCGTTACTTACCCTTTGTGTTCTTTGTACATTTTGTACTCTACTTTATCTTACAACAATCAATTTTTACGTATTCTGTTTTGCTTGGCTAACATAAATAGCAAGTTATATTTTCGCCAACTGTGTTGTGTTCATTATGTCCAGACAATTGGTCAGATGTTTGGGAGCAGTCAAGCATAACGAACCAAACAGTGTAGGCAATGGTTTCATATCTGGAACGACATTACCCTAAGAATGCAAATTGTAAGTAGACCTACTAATCCCCATTAAGAACCCGAACATCTGCAACACAAACTGTCATTGTGGAAACCAGAAAACTCGAATCTCCGAGGATCTTCTGGATATCGAAAATGACTCCTTTTGTAAAAGTACTATTTTGTTTGTCTTCATTAAATGTGTTGTTTTTGTGGTTCTGCTTTCTTCAAGAAGTGATCCTTCAATTAAAGCTTTTAAGTTGTCGTCACACAGAACCGCAAGGAATCGTGTGAAAACGTGGTGGCTGGCCGGGGTTGATGACGCCCATTGTGCCGCCAGAGTGGTGTGTGGCTTCCGCCGTGCCTCGTTAAATGGCGCGGGAGAAAGCGGTCGCGATGAGGAGAATGAAATCGAATTCTTTGCAGAAATTCCCCGTCGCTTCTCTGGTCACAAAAAGAAAGGAGGGAAGTCGCTTGAAAGGAAGGAAAATCCGTGATGGATGGATTGACGTCTGCCCAATCAATCACATCTCGCAGCCTCTGCAATGCGGCAAGAAGCAGTGCGAGGCGCATAGCACCCCGTGGGAGGGGAAACGGGGACACTTCGAGGGAGCTTGGATTCCTCAGAATTTCGGCCACAGTTTACAGGGATTAAGGACTGTTTGGAATTGAATTTAAATAAATACTCGACCGTCAGCGAGAAAGTCATTTAGGGCCGTATTCATAGACATTTTTAGTGCGGGTTTCCGGTGGATGATCAGCGTTTTCGTATTCATAAACCAGTGTTAGCGATAGGATATGATTTGAATTCTGTACTAGTAACCAGTCGACAGCCGGGGCTAGCTTAGTACGCTCGTAGCGCGTGCTGCGAAATGTCTATGAATAGTACCTTTATAAACTATACATAAAAACTAGATCGAAATTAAGTTCAAGACTTAAAAGACAACCAAATCTTCATGCAATTATAACCTTAAAAAACTGACCGTTAGCGAGAAAGTCATTTATAAACTACACATGAGGCGTTTAGTTGCGAAATCAGATACATCACTAAAACATAATTTTTCAGTATGAAGGAAAAACGTTTGCAAGGAATCAAGGATTTGCAACTAATACAATTCTTTCATCATACAAACCCGTGTGAACTATCTGGCTGTAGAGCATAACAGTGCTTTAGCACTTGTAGAATCATATGAATGTTAAATGTTAATGTTTTATTTAACGACGCTCGCAACTGCAGAGGTTATATCAGCGTCGCTGGATGTGCCGGAATTTTGTCCCGCAGGAGTTCTTTTACATGCCAGTAAATCTACTGACATGAGCCTGTCGCATTTAAGCACACGTAAATGCCATCGACCTGGCCCGGGATCGAACCCGCAACCTTGGGCATAGAAGACCAGCGTTATACCAACTCGCCAACCAGGTCGACTATCATATGAAGATATGAAATATAACATTAACTTATTTTTGAAAAAAAAAAAAAAGTGATGTGTCTGATTTTGCAACTACATGCCTCACATAAAAGCTACAGTTTCTTTCTAAACACTCTCAAATGCCACACAACTGCTGAATTAAAACACAGCGGAAATTTTGGACCGAGAATATATAATGCTATAATTAGAGCTTACCCTGAACTAAGTACACTTAACACACATAGATTTATGAAACAAATTAGCTTAATTATTTAATTGTTTTGTCTTTTATTAAGTTGTATGTGTTTAAAATTGTAATCTAATACTTTCGTACTTTGTATTTTCTAGATTCGTATATGTTATTACATTTTTTATTGGGTTATTTTACGACGCTGTATCAACATCTCAACAGGTTATTTAGCGTCTGAATGAAATGAAGGTGATAATGCCGGTGAAATGAGTCCGGGGTCCAGCACCGAAAGTTACCCAGCATTTGCTCGAATTGTGTTGAGAAAAACCTCGGAAAAACCTCAACCAGATAACTTGTCCCTACCGGGATTCGAACCCGGGCCACCTGGTTTCGCGGCCAGAAGCGTTGACCGTTACTCCACAGGTGTGGACTGTTATTACATGGTTTGTATTTTACTATACAGGGTGTTTCGAGGTGGTGTTACAAACTTTCAGGGATAAATGGCGAAGGGTACATGCATCAATTTGACATAAGGAACATGGTCCGGAAATGACTGAGTCGAAAGTTGTAAGCAAAAATAGTTGTGTGGAAATGGAATTGTAATTTGGCACCACGTGCCCTCCTTCCCATAACTTTCGGAATAGTCGTGGAAAAATGGTATAGGCCGGATGTCTCCGACGTGGGTACTTGTCCCGATACAATCTGTGAGCTTGTCTACTGTTCCCATTGGCTCATCCGTATTCGAAAATCAAGTCTGCTTATTCCGCTCTCGTGTGCTCCTCCATTTCACTAGGACTGATCGACTGGACACTGCAACTTGTAGACACACACTGCTGTCTACAGACGTGCATATCAGGACCCACCATGTCCGTTACACATTACGCTATCTGCATTGCTTTAGTGTAGTTTCCTGTCCCCATCCCTCAGACAGCACACTAAATGGAATACTGTAAGTAGACAACGTAAACAACGTCAGATGAATACAGTATGTGTAAGATGTACAGATAAATACACATAAATAAGGTGTAGCTTAGAGAGGAATAAAATTATTTCATTTCCACACAATTATTTTTGCTTGTAACTTTCGACTCAGTCATTTCCGGACCATGGTTCCTTATCTCATATTGATACATGTGCCCTTCGCCATCATCCCTGAAATTTTGTAATACCACCTCGAAACACTCTGTATTATTATTGTGCTGAATGAACACACTATAATTTTATATAAGTAGACTGAACTGCTCCCGAGCACGAGCTTCTGCTCTTTCGGGCTGCAATGCCTAATGTAGTGTAAACCTTGTGTATTAAAAAAATGTCAGGTAGGCATAATTACATGGCGAATTCTTGAACTTATCTCGTCAAACACCATCTCCTATGGAAACTTTATCAACACTAGATAACTTCACAATTGCAAAAGTGTCTTTGAATAACCGATTAAAAACGTTTGTTTTCGGAATATTTAATTTCAGACTGTTTTCATCACCTTATGATAAAAAGTAGCCCTACGTCTCACTGAAGGAATATTGACGATTAGAAGTATTTTTTTATTTTAAGTCGTCAGAGAATAATAAATTTATTAGTGTGCTTATGTCTTTGCAAATAATAAATAGAAAAGAGCCTAATGGTCAGCTATTTGGCACTCCGTAAGTAGCAGCGAAATATATTGAAGGTTTGTTTGACAACACTCTTACGTAGCCTACATAACATTGCACATCACTAAGATACTTAAAACCAGTTTACATAAATATAGACAGACATCTTCTGAAGCGAGATGTTATGCGGAAAAAACACCGAAACCTTTGTTAAAATCGAAATACAATATTGCTTCTATTTATACTCGTGTGTCGATTATAGGTCATATTTTATTTACGAGTAAATACCAAACAAACAGTGCTGCTATGCATTGCTGAGATGGATTAAATTTTGTTATGAAGAGATATGTACAGGGACATCACTTTATTTTTACCAACATTTTTAACATTAACCTGGCTATACTCGAAACACTGTTTCCCCTTCCATTACAGGAGTTTGATGTTACGCAATGCGGCAGTGCAATACGTAAACAAATCATTTTACTAGATATAGGAGGAGAGAAAAGTAGTGTATCCATTTATGTTGTAGGGAAATACCATATTACGATTTTCAGTTTGATCATCACTTTTACGGAATTTTATCAAAATACAGTAGAGTAGTAACATTATTTTTCAAAACTCAACTTTTCAGGCGGCTATGTTCGTTATGTAATGTCTACTTTATTTAATTAATTATTGATGTTAACATACAATATAGAGAGTGCATTTAAATTGAGGGGGTCATAAGCAAAGGGCTGTAAGTGCACTTAAGTTACTTTTGAGAAAATGGGGTTTAAATATTTAAGCTTTCGTAAAATCGGTGAAATTTTTATTTAAATTTTAATGTGTGATGCGATTAAAATATCCCTTTGCCACTAAAATTTTAGATACTTTTGCTTACACTGGATGCACTTAACTCATGTTATTACAAATATCACTAGCATTCCTTTGCTTCTAGCCACCTCAATTCAAAAAAGCTAATCTGAATTTTTAAACAAGTTGCTGAAAATGGTTGCCGTTCATTACAATGCAGGCTTCAATTCTTTACGCATATTATTAAAAACATTTTGAAGCATATTCTCTGAAATTGAATTTATCGTTTCTTGAATATAATTTTTTAGTACGATATTATTAATATAGGTTCTTTCTTCTATAGAAAACGCAATCATATTTATGAAACACACTACCTAGATGTTGATACAGCGTCGTAAAATAATCCAATAAAATAATAAAAAAATGAAACACACTATACACTGCAGTGTTTACTTTGCTTGAAGACTTCGAATGCAACAGCGGCCGTAAGTTTGTGTGTCTGACGGGAGCAAGGACATTAGTGAAGGGGTGAGAGTGAAGTACATTCAGAAATGCAGGTACAATAAAAATGCAAGTAAAAATAAAATGATGTCCCTGTACTTGTGGATAATTGTTTCGAAAATGTATTATAAATTATTTAGAATAACGATAATAATAATAATAATAATAATAATAATAATAATAATAATAATAATGATAATTTGTTCATATTTGTGTGCTGGTCAACAGCTGTTGGCCTGTTTTAGACCAGCACAGTACTACAATAAAAACAAATAATACAAATGTTATTAGTTTGTTAAAGCGTAAATAAAAATGTAATATTAGTAGAGATTAAAATGATAAATATAATGTTAAAATTTAAATACAGATATAATATTAGTAAAGATTAAAATGATCAGTGTTGAATTAATAAAGAGTCATAAAAACATAAAGAAACATAAAAAACGTAAAATGCCAAAATTTACAAAATGTATAATGTAATTAAATCATATTTTGTCAATATTAGTTACCACCATACATTAAATGGATTGAAATTCCAATCATACATATTGGCATTTTTATGGATCTAGAGACCGGAGAAAGAGATGTAGAATTTCTAGTATAGACAATTTTCTGAACTCTAAATCCATTAGTCAATACGAAAGCTGACATTGCATATGATAGAATCACAAATAATAATATCACCTTTGATGACCTTACAAAAGAAAATATAATCAAGTTAATATCATCTAGAGTAAAGGTTTCAGAAATTTAAAGTAAAATACCTCATAGTTAAAATCAGAGGATGTAGATAAAAATATGTGTGTATATAATAATAATAATAATAATAATAATAATAATAATAATAATAATAATAATAATAATAATAATAGTAATAATGTATTATTTATTAATATTTTATTGTGATGTACAACAGCCAGAGGCCAATTCCGCACAAAATGACAATAAATACAAAATGACAAAATTAAGAATGACAAAAATTACAATAAATGTCCAAATAGAATAAAAGTGCATTACAATAAATAAAATTACAAAATACTGACAATAATGACAATAAAATGGCGGAAATAGAATGAATAATAGTAAATACATAATACAGATGACTTAGTAAAAACAATATTAGACTCTAACAATCATGAATTGAAATTAATGAGGAACCAATATGAATACATAAATGTAAAAATAACTAGACAACCAAACCATACATTAAACAGATCTAAATTCGTACCATGCAAAATTAGCAAATTTTATGTATCCGACAACCGGTGAAAGAGATTTAGACTTATAAGTATACAAATTTTTACGAAATTTTAATACTTTAGAAGGAATACAAAGTAGATATTGTTTATGATGTATTCAAAATCAATATTAGTTTTTAAAATCTACAAAATAAAAATGATAAGTAGTCAAGTTCTAGACGTCTAGCATAAAGGCTAGAAGAGTTTTTTTATTTATTCATTAAAGACATCAGCTCAAAGAATTTGAGTGACCACAAGGGTCCTGTACAATAAACATATACAATATAATGTGATTTGAAACATTAAAGAGAAAATAAAGTTAATTGCTGAAGGCAAATATTTACAAGTAAGCTCATTATTAAAAACAGAGAAATTTGGTAAAAATCTAAAAGTACATAGGGACATAAATTTTCTTTGAATGATTTCCAATTTAACATTCAGTACAACAATAATTATTTATTTATTTGTTTGTTTATTTATGTATTTATTTATTTATTTATTTACTAATATTTATTGTGCTGTACAACAGCTAGAGGCCAATAACAATTCAGCACAAAGCGTAATTACAATATGACAAAATTGATAATGACAAAATAATAAAAAAATGCACAAAAATAATTATTAAACATAAAGACAATTACAACTAATGACAATAATGACGATGAATGGACAGAATAATGGATGACATTAAAATATATAATCAAGAATACTGTACTATGAGAATAATAGTGATGATACAATGATATTAAGTATAATGTCTGAAACAATACATAGACTAGTCTAAATGATAAATCATTGGCAAGAGCAAACCAAGTCTGTACATTGAAAGGATCGAATTCGCAGCCATGCATGTTGGCATTTTTAATGCATCTGGAGACTGGTGAAAGAAATTTCGATTTTCTATTATAGAAAAGTTTGTGGGCTCTCATATCTTTCGTTGAAATACGTAAGATGACATAGTTTAAGAAGGAGCCATAGGATATATCACCTTTGAGAACTTTACAAAAGAACAGATAATCTAGCTCATGGCGTCTAGCATATAGGTTTTGACAATTAAAATATTCACATTTTCTCTCGAAAGTATACCAGGAATTAATGGGCAAAAATCTGAATGAACATAAAGATATAAATTTTCTGTGTATATTTGTAAACAGTAACAAATATAAATGATACTAGGGAGGAAATTAAACACAGAATAAATATGGGAAATGCCTGTTATTATTCGGTTGAGAAGCTTCTATCATCCAGTCTGCTGTCAAAAATCTGAAAATTAGAATTTATAAAACAGTTATAGTACCGGTTGTTCTGTATGGTTGTGAAACTTGGACTCTCACTTTGAGAGAGGAACATAGGTTAAGGGTGCTTGAGAATAAGGTACTTAGAAAACTATTTGGGGCTAAGAGGGATGAAGTTAAAGGAGAATGGAGAAAGTTACATAACACAGAACTGCACGCATTGTATTCGTCACCTGACATAATTAGGAACATTAAATCCAGACGTTTGAGATGGGCAGGGCATGTAGCACGTATGGGCGAATCCAGAAATGCATATAGAGTGTTAGTTGAGAGGCCGGAGGAAAAAGACCTTTGGGAGACCGAGACGTAGATGGGAAGATAATATTAAAATGGATTTGAGGGAGGTGGAATATGATGATAGAAACTGGATTAATCTTTCTCAGGATAGGGACCAATGGCGGGCTTATGTGAGGGCGGCAATGAACCTCCGGGTTCCTTAAAAGCCAGTAAGGAAGGAAGTAAGTAATGGGCAGAAATCTGAATGAACATAAAGGTATAAATTTTCTGTGTATATTTTCTAATTTAAGCGAATCTGTAGTTGTAATAATAATAATAATAATAATAATAATAATAATAATAATAATAATAATAATAATAATAATAATAATACTTATTGACTTTTAAGGAACCCGGAGGTTCATTGCCGCCCTCACATAAGCCCGCTATTGGTCCCTATCCTGAGCAAGATTAATCCAGTCTCTACCATCATATCCCACCTCCCTCAAATCCATTTTAATATTATCTTCCCATCTACGTCTCGGCCTCCCCAAAGGTCTTTTTCTCTCCGCCCTCCCAACTAACACTCTATATGTATTTCTGGATTCGCCCATACATGCTACATGTCCTGCTCATCTCAAACGTCTGGATTTTATGTTCCTAATTATGTCAGGTGAAGTATACAATGCGTGCAGCTCTGCGTTGTGTAACTTTCTCCATTCTTCTGTAACTTCATCCCTCTTAGCCCCAAACATTTTTCTAAGAGCCTTATTGTCAAACACCCTTAATCTCTGTTCCTCTCTCAAAGTGAGAGTCCAAGTTTCACAACCATACAGAGCAACCGGTAATATAACTGTTTTATAAATTCTAACTTTCAGATTTTTTGACAGCAGACTGGATGATAAAAGTTTCTGAATCGAATAATAACAGGCATTTCCCATATTTACTCTGCGTTTAATTTCCTCCCGAGTGTCATTTATATTTGTTACTGTTGCTCCAAGATATTTGAATTTTTCCACCTCTTCGAAGGATAAATCTCCAATTTTTATATTTCCATTTCGTACAATATTTTGGTCACGAGACATAATCATATACTTAGTCTTTTCGGAATTTACTTCCAACTCTATTGCTTTACTTGCATCAAGTAGAATTCCCGTGTTTTCCCTAATGGTTTGTGGATTTTCTCCTATTCACGTCATCCGCATAGACAAGAAGCTGATGTAACCCGTTCAATTCCAAACCCTCTGTGTTATCCTGAACTTTCATAATGACATATTCTAGAGCGAAATTAAAAAGTAGAGGTGACAATGCATCTCCCTGCTTTAGCCCGCAGTGAATTGGAAAATTATCAGATAGAAACTTGCCTATACGGACTATGCTGTAAGTTTCACTAAGACACATTTTAATTAATCGAACTTGTTTC
This sequence comes from Periplaneta americana, assembly GCA_025594305.2. NCBI lineage: Eukaryota > Metazoa > Arthropoda > Insecta > Blattodea > Blattidae > Periplaneta > Periplaneta americana. Next base: position 18,496,864 of record JAJSOF020000009.1, on the reverse strand, counting down.
TTGGGAATACCAAATTCAATAAGAATATTATATAAAACTTCTCTCTTAACCGAGTCGAATGCCTTTTTGAAATCTATGAATAACTGATGCACTCTACCCTTATACTCCCATTTTTTCTTCAATATCTGTCGAAATAATAATAATAATAATAATAATAATAATAATAATAATAATAATAATAATAATAATAATAATAATAATAATAGGGCGATAGCTACGATTGACAATTCAGTTAAGCTTGGATGTTGTCTTTGCCTGTCACAATAACTGATCTGTTGTGCCGAGGCTGGGTCGCGTGCCCTTCAGAGGACTGCACATCCCCGCTTATCTCGGTAAACAGTTGCACAGGCTTGTTTGATGATAAACAAGCCGTAATTGAGAGCAGATTAGAGATTTATTCCAAATTCCATTGAGCGCAAAGCCGCTGTCTGTTGTTTTTTCAAACACGGCCGCCATTGTGCGCCGGATTCGTATTGACATGATCGACGAATATTTCATTTAAATGTTGTGCGAACCCAAGAACCGACAAGACTTGTTCGCAGACCTTTGTTTTGGGGGTTGCCGCTCTGACAAATGGGCCGGTTATCACTCAACTATATGTACACATGCAGGCCTTTATATATATTTTCAGCAATGTGATATTTAGGTCCTTTTCCCCAAAAAAAAAAGCTATTCGATAAGGACCGAGAGAGTCGGTCGGCGCAGCCATAATAAAACAGCAGCAGCAGTTCCACTCATCATCGAGATATCGAATCGAAACAATCAATCGCGGCGTCACCATTCCTATCATACCACGCGCCCACTCCCTCCTGTAACAAGCGAAACAACTGGCCAACATGGGAGAAAGGGATTTCCAAATGAATGGGCTTGCTGACACGCGAAATGGAGTCGACGCGGCTGGAAATGATAAAATAGCCAATATCCTACATGTTTTCCCAGCCCGGCCGCACAATAGAGTGATATTTTATGACAACAAAACGAATTGGTGATGGTTGCAAATTTTCAATGGCGCTCTGCAGGGGAGGTGAGTTAACTTTTATTGTCGGGAATTCCTCACTATCTGTGTTTGTGTGTTTGCAAAACACAGCGCGGCGCGAGAGCCATAGTGTAAGCACGCGCGGGTCAGCGACGTCATCCTTCATTCTCAAAAAGTGGTTTTTGATAAGCCGCCTCTTCTACATCGGTTCTTCTGTTTGTTCACATGTTTTGTCTGCCTGAATTTCTGTCTCCGTCTGTCCGTTTCTCTCCATGTTTGTACTTCTGTCCGTCCATTCGTGTCTTGGTCTGTGTCCGCCCGTCCGTCTTATTCGTCCGATAATTTCTGTCTGTGTTTTTCTGTTAGTCCATACATTTTTCCGGTGTTTATTTGTCCGTCAATCTATGTCTGTATTTATTTGTTTTTCTGTTTGTCCGACCTTCGTACATTCGTTCTTTTGGCTCTGTCTCTGTCTATCTGTCCGTTTATCTGTGTTCGTACTTGTGTTTTTCTCCGTTGGTCATTACATTTCTTTGGTTGTGTCTGTACTGTCCATTTGTCCATTCATCTTGTTAATACAATTCGTCTTGTTCTATGTATCTATGCATTTATCTCTAAATCAATTTGTCTACCTCTTTTGTTCATTTGTCCATTCATATGTCAGTTTATATTATGCCCATGTGTTCTTTAGCTCCGATTGTCCAAATACATACATACATACATACATACATACATACATACATACATACATACATACATACATACATACATACATACATACATACATACATGCATACATACATACATACATACATACATACATACGTACGTACATACATACTTCATCATTCACCGTTTCAATTTCTCGTCATTGGAACTCCCTACCTCATACCTTCCTCATACCTTAAGGGGCTGTCAGATATTTACTAATTTCAAAACTCGGTTGTCAGCTAGAGTGCTTAGACTGTGAGTTTTCCTAAAATATAATTTTTTCTAATATATGATTTTTATTTTTAAAGTATAAATTGTCTTTATTATTTTAACAATTCGATTCACATTACTACAATTTGTTTGAATTTTAGAATTACATGTAACTAAATTTGTTTTCATTTTGTTATTATTATTATTACGCTATACTGGAGAATTAGCACGGTCACTTTGAACCGTGCCGTTACGTTTAGCACCAAATTTAAGTAAATACACAATGTCACCAACATAAGAACATGACGTAGGTGTGTGGCGTAGTTAGCGGGAGAAATTTTTTCTCTCTCTGTCTACCTCCTTCGTTCTGAACATTATTGAGAGATAGCACCACTGTTAGCGACAATGTGTATTTGCGTAAATATTGCGAGTAAATTATGACGAGTGCCTTAGATGAGAGGCTCGGGACAGAAACAGTTTTGCTGTAGCGCATGCGCGGACCTCTCATGCAGTGGGAGCGTGATCCTTACTTGAATTTATTTTTGCGTGTACTTGCAGATTAAATGATTGAGATCCTTTCTTGCTCCGGTTACAGGCCTTGCATTTACGAAGGTTATGTTATGTTAGGTTAGCTTAGATTAGCTTAGCTTAGGTTAGGTTAAATTAGCTTTGGTTAGGTTAGATTAGTTTTGGTTAGGTTAGCTTAGCTTTGGTTAGGTTAGGTTAGGTTAGGTTAGGTTAGGTTAGCTTTGGTTAGGTTATGTTAGCTTTGGTTAGGTTAGCTTGATTTGATTCGTCCATGTAGTAGTTAAAATTATATAATATGACAGTTTTTGATTCGTAATATTGTCAAAAAATAATAGGCCTATAATGAAAGCGGTGAATAATTTCATGGTCCTTAAATTTTTTTCCGTAAAAGGCTAGGTATTTTTCTATAGGCCAGAAATAAAACAGCAACGCCGTCATAATTACGTACTTTACGCTTTGGCGAACATTAACCGGAAATTTACTTTCCGTCATTTTAATTGTATTCCGTGAAACACGCCTTTTTTCCTGTTAATTTCCTTGTGATACCTAGTTTATTATCTTATTACATCTTCATTTTCATTTAATGCATTAAAAAAACCGCCGTTGTACTACATAAAACCTTGAACTTGACTAATGGAGTGAATTATTTAAGAATATAGTCGCGAATTTGACTACCACCATTTCGATTATATTTTGTTTGATAGGGCTCGGTACGGCCCGGTGACTAGTGGCCAGCGAGTAGAGTCGACTATCGATATTGGTCTGCCGTGCGTATTATCCAGTTGTTCCTATTATTATTATTATTATTATTATTATTATTATTATTATTAATTGTATATTGTTCCTATATTTTTGCTTTTGTATTGCTATTGTTCTAATACTCGTTGAGTGGCAGAGAAGGCTTTATGGCCTTAAGTCCGCCAGTAGAAATAAATCTATTACTACATACATAGCCTACACACACACATACAGTACGTCTTTGTAAATTAGTTTGTGTTTACTATACGTTATACTGAATTAAATATTCTTACTTTGAGTTACAATGTGGTGATTGACTTCCTCTTCTAATTTTACATGATATACGAATAGAGCGATAAATGTATAGGTCTCCCGCGATGCTAGGATAATAGGCAAGAGGAATTACCAGCAGAAACATCATTGAAAGATGTCCAGAGCTATCTGTACTTGAAAAAATAAAAACATTTTTGAGGATTTGATTTATGATACTGATTGGTTGAATATTGTAATTTGCTCCGATATACTATGAACTTTGTGTAACACAGAACTGCCAGCGTTGAGTCCTATTTTGGACGAGGGTGTGCTTTAGATCAGTAGTCGTCAGCACTCACTGAAATGTGCAAAGGGTACGCGGTGCCGTCCCGTGTGCACCGTCGTGCAACAGGGAGCGATAGAGAGCATACCCGCTAGCAGCTACGGAGTGCACAATGGTGCACTGCGTTTTCCGCGGGTTAGGGTACGGCCACACGAGCTACATTTGTCGCAGGTTTTCTGCTACAAATTAAGCTGCCGTAATTGTCGCGAAATGGGTGGCCACACGGGCGCTACAATTACTGCTAGTTTCTGCGTTAAATGTCGATACGTGCGGCTACATGACATGCCACACGTAGCGACATTTGTAGCAACTTTTTGCGACAAATGTAGCTGGAATTATAGACCGCATTGAGTTAAATGGAAGCGGCCACACGGAGCAGTAAGTGTAGCAAGTTTGGCGCCGTCTGACATGTTAGGTCTATTCGTGACCAATAATTTCCCACCTTAAACGAATTAACATTGTTGTTAGTTACTGGGAATTTCTTATTATAAAATCCATATTTTTAAACTTTAAATTTATATTAATATTTATTTCCGCTTTACTAATTCCCAGAGGAGACTCAGCGAGTCAAAGAATATACATGTCAAAAGACTTTTATCTACTAACTGACAATAAATAAAGAATAAATATCATGCAAAAGAAAACAAAAAATGTAATAAAAGTACAAACAACCGTGTAAAATGAATGGTTATGCTTTAATTTTTTAGGAATGAGATAGAAAGCGAAAATCAAATGTCATGTAAAGGACACACAGATTAAGACTTTAAAAAGAGTGAAATAACAAATCAAAGTTATTCATTTTACAGTAGAGATTTACAATAATTTAGCGCAATGTAAATTTACAAAAGCGTATGGATACACGCGTAAGCTAATTTTAAATACTATTTTCTTAATCTTATTTCTGTTTTTTGTTACTTCACCAGAAGTTACAGATTAGACATGCTCTTCCCTTTCCAATACATGAATTTCTGAAGCATCTCCAAGTAAAAAGGAGTTTTAAACATGACCCAAAACACAACTCAAAGAGGCAATCTGTTTGTAACATATTTGAGAGATGTCTTGTAAAAGAATTGTGTCTTTTTTTTTACCAAATGAAGTCGCTGTGAAGGGTTTACTGGTACGCTATTGTATAGATTTTATTATCGAAGGAAACCTTTGGTCGAAAATGAAAGAAAAAAAATGTGTACTCTCAAAGAACGGTATTTTGAAAAGAGTCTAAGTAAGCACATCTATCATAAAAGTTCTCTTTTTCTTGGTTTTGCAGAATTCTTATTGGACGTTGCGGCAATTTAAACTTGACCCTTATATCCCAAAATACAACTCAAAGTGGAAATGTCTTTATAACACAATAATATTTATAAACAATACTGATTTGTGATGTCTGTCCTGCAAAAGAATTGTACGTTTTTTTTTTTACCAAACAAATTGCTGTGAACGGCTTGCTAGAACGCTTTTGTATACATTTTATTATTGAAGAATTCTTTAGGTCGAAATTGAAAGAAGAAAAATGTATGTACTTTTAAAGAAAGATATTTTGAAGAGAGTTAAAAATAGGAACTTAGCCTGACTATACATAAGCGAAGCAATATTTATTGGCACCGTATTGTTAGTAACAAAAATTTGTTATATATATTGGCATCGTATTGTTATAAATCTGTCATGATAATAATTTCCCATCTAAAAGTCAATCTCCCTCTCTACTTCACTCCCTCATAAACACAAGTTAATTCTGTTGTTATGATTACATATACATACTGAGAATTTCAACCATTAAAAAAACGGGTTTTCCTTCAAATTTGAGAATGCCTTTCTCCCATTGTAGGCCTACATTTTATCCTATAGAAAACAGAGTTTACGTCCTCTTAAACATGATAGATCACGTTTTTCAGATTATTAAATTTCGGGGGAAGGGGAAACTGAAATGTGAATCTTAGGGTATGTTACAGTTTCATGTCTCATAAAGTTTTTTTACCAACAAAAGAAAATTTTAACGCTAAAAGATAAGCTGGGTGGTACGAATAAAATGCCAAGGTGTTGTATGCCTGGCTGCAAATTCAATTACCAGAAAGGAACTTAGTGGCGATATTTACTTTCCTTCTGGTGAAGTAACAAAAAAACAGGAGTAAGATTAAGAAAATAGTATTTAAAATTAGCTTACGCGTGTATCCATACGAATTTGTAAATTTACATTGCGCTAAATTATTGTAATTCTCTACTGTAAAATGAATAACTTTGATTTGTTATTTCACTCTTTTTAAAGTCTTAATCTGTGTGTCATTTACATGACATTTGATTTTCGCTTTCTATCTCATTCCTAAAAAATTAAAGCATAACCATTCATTTTACGCGGTTGTTTGTACTTTTATTACAGTTTTTTTGTTTTCTTTTGCATGAATTTATTATTTCTGTATTGTCAGTTAGTAGGTAAAAGTCTTTTGACATGTATATTCTTTGACTCGCTGAGTCTCCTCTGGAAATTAGAAAAGCGGAAATAAATATTAATATAAATTTAAAGTTTAAAAATATGGATTTTATAATAAGAAATTCCCAGTAACTAACAACAATGTTAATTCGTTTAAGGTGGGAAATTATTGGTCACGAATAGACCTCATGTCAGACGGCGCCAAACTTGCTACACTTACTGCTCCGTGTGGCCGCTTCCATTTAACTCAATGCGGTCTATAATTCCAGCTACATTTGTCGCAGAAAGTTGCTACAAATGTCGCTACGTGTGGCATGTCATGTGGCCACACGTATCGAGATTTAACGCAGAAACTAGCAGTAATTGTAGCGCCCGTGTGGCCACCCATTTTGCGACAATTACGGCAGCTTCATTTGTAGCAGAAAACCTGCGACAAATGTAGCTCGTGTGGCCGTACCCTAAGAGACCCTAGCCCCAGCGTGCTCTGTGCTGACGACCTCTGCTTTAGATTCTTTCATCTGAAAAGCCCACCTCTTCCGTCGACCAGCTTTGAACCCATGACTCTTCAATAACCACTGAAAACAACATAAGGTACATACGGTACATACATTTTCAGCTCAATCGGAATAAATTTATGTTAATCCAGTAGTTTTTAATAAGCTGCTTTTTATTTAAACTGCTGCCATCATAGTCAATTCAACAAATGTTCTGTACAGAATGTGTGGGGAACATAAATATTTTACGAGGTTGAAATTTAAAGTTCACGCTCCATAAGGGAAGACAAGGAAGGCTCTTGTATCTAACTGCCGACTGTTGTTCAGCTGGTGAATTAAATGCTGAATGCTGGCCGGTAAGAGCGGGGTGGATGAGGGTTGCAAAGGGGAAGGAATGTAATCGATAAAATGGAAAAAGTTTGTGAAGCAAAGTTGTTGCGATTTTTCATTACTTTATAGCTTAAGAGAGGGAGCGGAATGAAGTCTAGAAGACAGAGTCAAAGCTGTGTCTTTGCTGCTGCACCAGCACCGACCGGTATCAACTTGTGTTTCTTTTTTGCTTCCCATGCGAGGGATAAAGAGAGAGTATTGCTGTGATACATTGCATTGCCGGGTTTTCAACGTTCCTGATATTATGACCTTTGTGTTCACATATTTCTTATAATATGTAACATAGTATATGTGCGTGGAGAAATATGGGATAAAAACAATAACTTAGTAGTTTGGCTTGGCTTTTCGAGTACTAGACCATATTACTTGCAAATATTCGGTATATCTACCTTTTTACAGATGTGTTGTTGTTGTTGTTGTTATCTAATGCCGGGCTTTGGCAACGAAGCCATTAGCGTTCTTGCTCTCCAAAATTTTCTGTGGTGGATTCATCAGGTAGAACTTCACAGGTTATGAGATGATCTTCAGTCATTTCTTCTTCTTTGTTGCATAGAGGGCAATTTGGATTTGTGTAAATTCCTATTTTATTCAAGTGTTTGGCCAAATAATCGTGTTCTGTAAGCAGTCTGAATTTTGCTACTGCAGATATACGTGGGATTTCTGGAATAATTTCTGTTTTTTTTTTTATTAAAATGCTCCATTTTTTATCTTTGGCTTTGGTACATAGTGCTTGGTTTTGCTTGATTTTATATTTATTTTTAATTAGTCTTTTGATGGATGTAAAAGGTAGGCTTGTATTTGTATTCTGAATTAAATTGGATCCTTTTTTGGCAAGAAAGTCAGCAGTTTCATTTCCAGCAATTCCGCAATGTGCAGGTATCCATTGCAATTGAATTCTTTTCTGTAGTTTTTGAAGTTGTTGGATCATTTTGTGACATTCTTTAATTTGGATTGACATCATTTTATATGAATTTATTGTATATAATGCTCCTTTAGAATCAGAGAGAATGACAGCATTTTGAAATTTATCTATTCTGTATAGTAGGTGTTGGAGTGAGATATGAATAGCGATTATTTACGCATCAAAATTTGTTGTATGATGTCCTGCTGGTTGATAAAATGAGAATAACCACACGTAATTCCTGATCCTGAGTTGTTATCGATAGTAGACCCATCTGTGTAGATATGTAACCATTCTTCTGGTGGGTATCTATTGTTCACAGCTTCTAATGCCAGCGCTTTTAGTACAGGTTTGGAAGTTTCAGATTTTGTAACTGGTTCTTCTAAATCTAGTTGAATGTTTATTGGTTCGAAGGTTAGAGGGTTTTCTCTCTTTTTACAGATGTTGGATGTACTATTTCACAGTTCTCACTCGATTGTGACGTGGACAAAGAAATTCCATCTTAATATCAATCCTGGAAAGACACAAGTAATTATATTAGGGCACAAACGGCAAACCGAAGCTGTAAAGCACCTCGACATTTCCCCCGTTAAAGTAAGTACAGTGCATATCCCTTTCAGTTCTTCGGTAAAAAATCTTGGCATTCATATGGATAATAATCTCAACTGGGACATGCAAATCACAGAAACCTGCAGAAAAGTATATTCTATTATCCATGTGCTAACAAGGATAAATGTTCATCTTCCCTCTTACTTAAAAAAGTCCCTATTTTGACTATGCTGACATTTTACTGACTGACCTTTCCAGCGACAACAAAACGAAACTTCAACGTGCTCATAATTTCTGTGTACGTTTTGTAAGCAATGTTCGTAAATATGATCACATTACCCCATCCCTGGAAGCAATAGGTTGGCTTAAACTAGATAAGAAAAGAAATTTACATTCACTTCTCCTTCTCTTCGAAATCTTGAACTCCTCTATTCCTTCGTACCTGTCGTCTCGCTTCACTTACCTTTCTTCCCACCATAATCTGAACACACGCTCTCGTCATGAAACAATACTAACAATACCATCCCATCGCACCTCCTCATACTCATCCTCTTTCACAATAGCCCTGCCACGACTCTGAAATTCTTTACCTTCTAGCATCAGGGACTGTCGAAATAAAATTGAATTCAAACGCAAACTTACTAGGCACTTGGTCAGTAATTGAGACTCGTTCAGACATGGTTTCTTGTAAATGGTTCTCTTAATCTATCACAAAATATTTCAATATATGGTAATTTCATCACTATAGAATTTTGTTAGTCTAGGTTTAATTTGTAATTCAGTAAATACAAAAATATTCTTTGTTCTTAACTTCTATGATAAATTGTCTAGCTTACATTAATCAGGTAATCTTGTCGTACTTTAATTTTTATTGTAATTGTAATTGTAAATTTAATATTAATTGTAATTTTATTGTTCATATTATAGTTGTAATCCCCTGGTAGAGGGGCAGAGAAGGCCTGACGGCCTTATCTCTACCAGGTTAAATAAATAAATACTAAATACTAATTATTTTGTGTACCTTCTAGTACATTTCGTTGTTTTAATGCCCATTTAACCTGTCTTCATAGGGATTAGCAGCTAATACCTCCCTCAGGAGGCAAATGTCGTTGGTAATATTAAATTTCAAATTACTTGATACATTGAAAATAAAATGGGAGAAACTCAAGAAAGTAGGCTACATGGAATGGGAGATCGCAATAAATTAAGACGAAATACAAGATATGTGGGAAATTAGTAATGATAATAGTACTCAAATTTAGAGCCAGTCTATCTTCTATCTCTAACGAAAATAGATTTACATTGTATTTTTTTTTTCACATTTTAATTCCAAATAGGCTATGCATATTAAAAATTCAAAATTAACAGGAAAAGTTCAGTAAAAAAATTACGAAATTCAGCAATAAATATAAATTATTTTGTGCCATCCTAGCATTGTAAACAGGTTGTTACTACATCCAAAACGGTGCATAATCGCCTTATTATAGCACGCGTGCCAATAAAAGCAATGACGTATTCGCTATGACGTAATACCGGAACGCTTGCTACCTTGATTACCGCTTGTGCGCGCTACGAAACACGACATGAAATGCAGGACAGAAGGTAACGTATCATTTATTTCCAAACTTTAACAATTTTGTATCACTTTTGTAATATCACATAAAACAATTCTGTGACTCAAAGAAACTATATTAACAAAATAAAGGAACATTTGTAACATAACCTGCAAGGTCATCCATTTGTCTTTATTCAGTGTCAATGTCAGGCGCAAGTAATCGATACGAACATATGAAGACTGTGAGCTATGGATCCCGAATTTATTTCGTAATTAATTCGTACAATTTATAATGCTAAGATGCTATAAACTGTTGTATCCAACTCGTGGATAGAGCCTAATCTTATTATGACATTCGTGAAAATTCACTCATGCCATAATCGTTAAGATTATCCACTTGTTACAAAAATAACTATTGTCAAATGAAATTATATCCGTCTTTACACAATCTGCCTCTTCCACTGTTCTCGCAAAGCTTCATTTTTTCCTATCTTATTGAAGAATGTAAGAAGGCTGCAGTTGATACCAATTTCTTATTCCTTCTCTTATTTATTTATTTATTTACTTATTTATTTATTTATTTATTTACTTATTTATTTATTTATTTCATTGCTAGTAAGTTTCAAATGAATACAAATTAATACAATGTAAGATAAACTAGCCCACTCCTGAATGAGTAAGACTCGTGCTCAGGAGGGGATTCCAATACAGACAAAAATAAAATAAAAATTGAGAGTGAATACAGATTAAAAAGTGTTTAATATGTTTAAACCCAAACTATAAATCAAATACAAAATTTATATATTTCTTTATTAATTTGGAGAGGATTCGTGGTTAAAATTATATTAGAATAAAATTTGTTTAATAATCTGGGACCTTGGCTCATGCTATGATAAAAAGCTGCATTGGTTTTACATTTTGGTTCACACAAACGCAGAGAATTCATATTTTTAGTTCTATATTTATTATATACCTTTCAAAGTTATTAATTTTTTTGTGAAAATATTTTAATAAAATAAAATAATAAATTTGTTAATGTTGAAAACTTTGAAATGTTTAAACAACAAATTTTTAAGACTTTTTTCTGTAGTAAAATTAACGGATAAAGGTTAGATTTATAAGTTCCACCCCAACCTATAATACCATACATAAATGTAGATTGAAATAATGCTAAATAAATTACACGTAAACAGTTAATTGACAAAATATTTCTTAGAACAACAAAGTAATATAATGTTTTACGTAATTTATTACAAATATAATGAATATCATTATTCCATTTTAAATTATTATCAATAATTATACCTAAGTATTTATTTACACTTGATTTAAGTGTAGACTGAAAGTTAAGGAAGATAATTAAACTGCGTTAACTTATTTTAATTAATTCTGTTGTGAATTCGCTATAAGTCAACGCGTGAAAACTAAGCATCCATGCCTTAGGCGGGGTTCGAAATGAGGAAGACTACGGTCTATATGTAATGTAAATGCGTAAATAGATACTCACGCCTAACTCGGTATAAGTTAGTCTCTCTTTGTTAATAACGAGAATAATCTCATTCTACTTGTACGACTTTTATTTGACAGCGCAGCATGAAGTTTGCCGGTCCCTGATGTAAACAGAATAGAGATTGGTTGCTATAACCGGGGAATCCTGAGAGTTTTGGTGGGAAAGCTTCGCTAACATTGTTGATTAATTGTTGGGTGAGCTGCGCGCCATATTGTTTACGTCACCCTCTCGTCACGACGTGGTCAGAGGCCGCGCCATGTATCATCTTGCCTCTCTGCTCTTTTATTTTACTTTTTTACCTCATTCCGTATTCCGCGGAGGGGGGATCCTCCCCGAGGACCCATATTTCCTATCCCCACTCGACTCGGATGAGATATTCTGAATTTTATCAGCGATTTTTCCCAGTGTACCTCTTAGATTTATGCATATCGAGGGACCGTTTAGATCTCTCCTGCTTCCCTTTCTATCATCTTTGTCAAAATGTGAAATTTATGTGTAGTTGCGGGCATCCCACATAATTCGCCCAAAGTTGTCTATAAAAGAGGAATTTATCAACAGGCGGGCGCGGTCCTGCCGCTGCTCGGCCGCCACTGAGGGGGAGTCTCCGTGTAAGCCCCGACATAAATTTGAATTCCGTCTGCTAAATGACCGGAAGGAATGGCTCCTCGTCTTGGAAGGCGGTCGGCTCTGTTTCAAATTCCACGCTGCAAGCTTACTCTCGGCACTAGTATTCTGATGGTTGGCAAATTTTCCTCTGTGCCTTGAGGTCGTTGGTGGAGGATCCGATTTTGATTCTCGGCGAAGAAACTTTTAGATTATCTTCTTTATGTAGCTTTGTGTCCTAACCCAATTCAAGAGGAGTACCCTATTTGTGCACATGCAATATTTATGTAGACAGTAATAATAATAATAATAATAATAATAATAATAATAATAATAATAATAATTTTGGGGCTAAGCGGGATGAAGTTACAGGAGAATGGAGAAAGTTACACAACACAGAACTGCACGCATTGTATTCTTCACCTGACATAATTAGGAACATTAAATCCAGACGTTTGAGATGGGCAGTGCATGTAGCACGTACGGGCGAATCCAGAAATGCATATAGAGTGTTAGTTGGGAGACCGGAGGGAAAAAGACCTTTAGGGAGGCCGAGACGTAGATGGGAGGATAATATTAAAATGGATATGAGGGAGGTGGGATATGATGATAGAGACTGGATTAATCTTGCACAGGATAGGGACCGATGGCGGGCTTATGTGAGGGCGGCAATGAACCTTCGGGTTCCTTAAAAGCCATTTGTAAGTAAGTAAGTAATAATAATAACATGAAATACAATTATTTAAACTTATCTAAGATACCAATTAATCTGAATACATTACAAATATAAAGATAATTACTTAGGACTATCATTTATGAAGTAAAAATACAATTATTTAGATATTTAAAATATATAATCACTTTTCAACATAATGAAGAGAAAACCAATTCATTGAAGTAGTGTGAGAAAACAAAAATTAATAATAATAATAATAATAATAATAATAATAATAATAATAATAATAATAATTAATAATAATAATAATAATATGTAGAAGATTAAGAAGGAGAATTAAATCGAAGATAAGAGGAAGTAGTACTATTGTTTTTCTCGCGGTATATGGCATTCAAATCACTCTAACCTATCTGATGATTTTTTTTCCCCTTTCTTAATTGTAAATGAGCACAAACTCTACTTAGGTGTAAATCTTTCTGACATTTTGCATATCTGATTCCCTAACCGTTTCAAATGTATATCATATTACCTTTTAGGTGTGTTTCCAAATTATATGTAATAAGCTTTGTCAAATCTGGCAACCTTTTCATAAGGGAAGCTAAATTTATATTATATTATAGGTTACTCAGCAATAAATCCAATCAAAAATATGGGCAAGAATACAAAGAACCTGAATGAGAAGAAGAAACGAACAAGAGGACAAGGATAAGAACTCGATGAAGATAAACAAGAATATAAACTAAGGAAAGAAAAGTGAACAAGAGCTCGAAAAACGAAAAGAAGGCACTGGAAGCACAAGAACGGGAACTAGAATAACAAAATCAATAAAGCAGGATTGGAAATAAATATTACAAAGTGAGGTACTTAACAAAAATATTATGTAAGGAAAGAAAGGCGAACAACATTAAATACAAGAACAAGAGCCTGAAAAACAAGAACAAGTATTAACGAAAACTGAAAGGGCAAAATCAATAAAAGAAGATTATAACAATTAAAGAAGAAGATAAACTAGGATATTAGCTTAGAAAACAAAAGTGAACGGATCTAATAAAAAAACTCGAGAACAAGCAGTAGAAACACAAGAATCGACATCAGAAGAGCAATAAGCTATCAATAAAGAAGAAATAGAAAGAATTAAATAACAACATATATGTATATATATGTATATATATATCTATATATATAATTTGAACTGGTAATGGAAATTACGGGAAAACGGCTGAACGGATTTTAATGAGTGATCCCTCATTTTCATGCCTGGCATCCAAAGTTTTTCGGAAAAGTAGTAGCTTTCAGTGAAATGTCAATTTTCCTACATAATTTTCCTATTTTCCAAAATCCATCTGTAGTCAGTTTTGAGAATTATTTTTTTCAATCACGGCCGACTTGATTGAATTTCAGATCAAAACACACACTACAATAAACAATAGGCTATTACACGCAGGCCATGACCTGCAGGATTGCCGACATATTTAGAGCTCAATTCAATTTGTTATTAAAAATTGATTCTGCAGTGTATAATTTTCTGACTACAGCTGTGTATTGGATATTCAAATCTACGAAACTTGAGGTGGTTTGATGACATTATTACCATTAGAAATTAAATATTATTATAGTTAATATCATGATGCATCTATTTTTCATTAATTGTACATAATATTGATGCTATATTGATGACATGAAAGTGAAACGTTTTGTGGTTATGTAAGTAAATGTAGAGAATATCTTAATTTAGATCTTCATTTCTATTACTGAGTGGCTGCTATATATAACTACAAAACTTAAGTAAGATAATAATATTGTTATTAAAAATCAAATATGTTTATACTTATTAACCCAGTGGGGTTGGGTCATTTTCATATACTTAATGGCGGTGTAGTATAGATATTGATATGTATCATTGTCTTCAGTACTGGCTCGAGAGAGCACAAAAATTACAGTTCCTAAGGAAAGATCAAAAGGTATTACCTACTGATAAAATAAGAGGCCTAGAAAATTTTGTAGTTCTCCAGATCATTTCAGCAAGATCTCCTAGTAGGATAAAATGATTGTACGCTCTACATTTCAAGTTCTACATGCAGCAGCTATACGAAAATGCTATTGTTCGAAAGCTTAGCAAACCTTACATTTTTTTAACTTTTGCCTACAATCCACAATGACCTGAAATAGCTACTGCTATCGTCCTGACATTGATACTTGTGTTTTCGCGTTGAAACTCAAAAACTGAAGTTGGATAGGTTCAAGAAAAAGTATTTGGCCTAAAAAATCCATTCAGAGGGAGTATGTTTCATTATTATGGAAGCAAATAACTATCAAAAAGACAAGTATTCTTCATTGAAAATAAATCTGAAAAATGTTTATTTGAACGCCTAACGAACTTAGTTTGCAGCAGCATTTGCTTCACAAGCCACTAGTATATATATAAGATAAGGCAATAAGAAAGAACAAAATCTAATAGAAAAATTCGAAAATCGAGAACAAGCTCTAGAAGAACAAGAAAAAATAAATAAAACAGGAAGATAAGCAATTAAAGACGAATATAAACGAGAATATAAAGTAAGAAAAGTGAAGAGAACATTTAAAAGATCACAAATAAAGGCTTGAAAAGGAAATAAAACTAAAAGAACAAGAGTATGAAGGGTAAGAGAAATAAAAAGAAATATAGAAGAAATAAAAATGAGGAGGAGAATAATAGCAATACAAAAACAAAAATTAGAAGGATGGAACAACAATAACTAGGAGCACAGAATAAGAAAAGAAGAAAACTTAGAGAAGAACAGCAAAAAACAAAACCCAAATGAAAATGCCAAAGCAGTAGAAACACAGCATAAGAAAAAGGAAAAACCTGAAAGGACAGCAAAGAACAAAACCCAAATGAGAATGGCAAAGCAGTAGAAGAACAGAATAAGAAAAAGAAAAACCTAGAAGAACAGCAAAGAACAAAACCGAAATGAAAATGGCAAAGCATTAGAAGAACAGAATAAGAAAAAAGAAAAAACCTAGAAGAACAGCAAAGAACAAAACCGAAATGAAAATGGCAAAGCAGTAGAAGAACAGAATAAGAAAAAGAAAAAAACCTAGAAGAACAGCAAAGAACAAAACCCAAATGACAGAATAAGAAAAAAGAAAAAAACCTAAATGAACAAAACCCAAATGAAAATGGCAAAGCAGTGGAACAAAAGAACAGTGAAAATGAAGAACAGAATAAGAAAAAGAAAAACCTAGAAGAACAGCAAAGAACAAAACCCAAATGAAAATGGCAAAGCAGTAGAAGAACAGAATAAGAAAAAAGAAAAAACCTAGAAGAACAGCAAAGAACAAAACCCAAATGAAAATGGCAAAGCAGTAGAAGAACAGAATAAGAAAAAGAAAAAAAACCTAGAAGAACAGCAAAGAACAAAACCGAAATGAAAATGGCAAAGCAGTAGAAGAACAGAATAAGAAAAAAAAAAACCTAGAAGAACAGCAAAGAACAAAACCAAATGAAAATGGCAAAGCAGTAGAAGAACAGAATAAAAAAAGAAAAACCTAGAAGAACACAAAAAACAAAACCGAAATGAAAATGGCAAAGCAGTAGAAGAACAGAATAAGAAAAAGAAAAAACCTAGAAGAACAGCAAAGAACAAACCGAAATGAAAATGGCAAAGCAGAAATAAAATGAAGAACAGAATAAGAAAAAGAAAAAAACCTAGAAGAACAGCAAAGAACAAAACCCAAATGAAAATGGCAAAGCAAAAGAACAGAATAAGAAAAAGAAAAAAATGGCCTAGAAGAATAAAAGAAAAAACAGCAAAGAAAAATGAAAATGGCAAAGCAGTAGAAGAACAGAATAAGAAAAAGAAAAAACCTAGAAGAACAGCAAAGAACAAAACCGAAATGAAAATGGCAAAGCAGTAGAAGAACAGAATAAGAAAAAGAAAAAACCTAGAAGAACAGCAAAGAACAAAACCCAAATGAAAATGGCAAAGCAGTAGAAGAACAGAATAAGAAAAAAGAAAAAATCTAGAAGAACAGCAAAAAACAAAACCCAAATGAAAATGGCAAAGCAGTATTGAACAACAGAATAAGAAAAAAGAAAAAAACCTAGAAGAACAGCAAAGAACAAAAACAAATGAAAATGGCAAAGCAGAATAAGAAAAAAGAAAAATCAGAATAAAAATGAAAAGAAAAAAAAAGAAAAGCAAAGAACTAGAAGAACAGCAAAGAACAAAACCCAAATGAAAATGGCAAAGCAATTTAACACAGAATAAGAAAAGAAGAAAATCTAGAAGAACAGCAAAGAACGAAACCCAAATGAAAATGGCAAAGCAATTGAACACAGAATAAGAAAAGAAGAAAATCTAGAAGAACAGCAAAGAACGAAACCCAAATGAAAATGGCAAAGCAATTGAACACAGAATAAGAAAAGAAGAAAATCTAGAAGAACAGCAAAGAACGAAACCCAAATGAAAATGGCAAAGCAATTGAACACAGAATAAGTAAAGAAGAAAATCTAGAAGAACAGCAAAGAACGAAACCCAAATGAAAATGGCAAAGCAATTGAACACAGAATAAGAAAAGAAGAAAATCTAGAAGAACAGCAAAGAACGAAACCCAAATGAAAATGGCAAAGCAATTTAACACAGAATAAGAAAAGAAGAAAATCTAGAAGAACAGCAAAGAACGAAACCCAAATGAAAATGGCAAAGCAATTGAACACAGAATAAGAAAAGAAGAAAACCTAGAAGAACAGCAAAAAACTAAACCGAAATGGAAACGACAACGCGCTAGAAGCACAGAATAAGAAAATAAGAAAACCTAGAAGAATAGCAAAAAACAAAACCGAAATGAAAATGGGAACGCAAAGTGGAAGAGTAGAAAGAAAGAATACGGTAGAGAGAAATAAAGATTTCTTGAAAAAAGCGAGGAAACAAGATAGAAAAATAAAGAAAACAATAACAAAAGCTACAAGAACAGAAATGGGAAATATAAGAACAAGAAAATAATAGTAGGCACAAGAACAAAACAACAAGAACGAGAAGAGCAAGAACTAGAATAAGAAGAGAAACGAAAACCACAGCTGGGAAACAGAAACGAGACGACAAGAGTCGAGGGAGCCACCGTGCCGCAGTCGCAGTCTTGCGCGGCATGCAGTTGCACTGCACTGCCACATAAATCCAAGGAAGAACTATGACGCAAATACCACAGCACTGCATGCATTCCCTTGACGTCACTCATCGGTCCATTTGACGGCACTATACCAACTGTTTCTATTATTAATTACTGTTGAATGTGTGTAGAAGCTTATTGCGGGATAGATGCCTGCAGTACTGGAACAATACAACATGCATCAAATATTGCGATATCGAAGTACCTGCCTGTGAAGAGCTAACAGTGCAGTACTTTGGAAGATAAATCAACAGAGAGGGAGAGAGACTAGGAGCGCCCAAAGAGAAGGAGGAAGGAAGGTAAACAGGAAGAATGAAATAAAAGGGAAAGTAAGGGAAGGTTGGTGAATCCCGAAAAGACAAAGTATATGATTATGTCTCGTGACGAGAATATTGTACGAAATGGAAATATGCAAATTGGAAATTTATCTTTTGAAGAGGTGGAGAAGTTCAAATATCTTGGAGAAACAGTAACAAATATAAATGATACTCGGGAGGAAATTAAACACAGAATAAATATGGGAAATGCCTGTTATTATTCGGTTGAGAAGCTTCTATCATCCAGTCTGCTGTCCAAAAATCTGAAAGTTAGAATTTATAAAACAGTAATATTACCACTTGTTCTTTATGGTTCTGAAACTTGGACTCTCACTTTGAGAGAGGAGCATAGGTTAAGGATGTTTGAGAATAAGGTGCTTAGGAAAATACTTGGGGCTAAGAGGGATGAAGTTACAGGAGAATGGAGAAAGTTACACAACACAGAACTGCACGAATTGTATTCTTCACCTGACATAATTAGGAACATTAAATCCAGATGTTTGAGATGGGCAGGGCATGTAGCACGTATGGGCGAATCCAGAAATGCATATAGAGTGTTAGTTGGGAGGCAGGAGAGAAAAAGACCTTTAGGGAGGCCTAGACGTAGACGGGAAGATAATATTAAAATGGATTTGAGGGAGGTGGGATATGATGATAGAGAATGGATTAATGGATTAATCTTGCTCAGGATGGGGACCGATGGCAGGCTTATGTGAGGGCGGCAAAGAACCTCCGGGTTCCTTAAAAGCCAGTAAGTAAGTAAGAAAGTAAGTAAGTAAGTAAGGGAAGGTTGAAAGGAAAAAGAAAAGAAGAAAAGAAAGACGACAAATAAATTATGAAAATGGCATGAGGCAATCAGAAAATCGGAAAGGATGAATGAATTAATTAAAAGATACGTAAGGAATAAGTGGGTAAGAAAAGATAAAGAAATGAACAATGGAGACATAGAATGAACGTAAGAAAAAGAGAAGGAAAGTAAGAAAAACAAAGAGAGAAATTAAAATAAAAGAGTACAAATAATAGAGGGATAAAAGGAAGATAATGGAAGATAGAAAGAATGTCAAAAGAGAAAGTGAGCAAGACAGTAATAAAGAAGAAAAATATAAATAAGGACATAACATGTACGGTATTTCATCATTAGAGAGCGGAATTTAACCAAAAACCTATTTTTTTCTTTGATATATACAAGCATGAGGTTTAATATTTACATTTTTCTTGGAAATATAGGTATAAATAAATGGGTTTTATAGTGCCTAAAATGCCTATTTCGCCGTGTCTCCTGCGAGACTTAATAATAATAATAATAATAATAATAATAATAATAATAATAATAGTTTTATTTTCCCTGGCAGAGTTAAGGCTAACAGGCCTTCCTTCCACTCAACCAGGATCAAATCACATACAGAAAAATACATACCGGTAAACAAATATTAACTTAAAAATAATAATGAACATAATTAAGTAAAAAGAGAGATTGAATCAGTATTAACTTTAAAATAACAATAATAAAAAAGGGACTGAATACATAATCACAAACAGGAAAATATATTCTAGTACCCAGTATTAACTAAAAAAATAATTAATACATATGAATATAATCTCACAACTAAAGGAATAGTACAATTAGTATGATCAGCACAGCACGTGTTACATTGAGACAATGACAATTACCTAGATATTAGTGTTAATGGAAAAATAAAGTAATGACTGTGTAAAATAATAATAATAATAGTAATAATAATAATAATAATAATAATAATAATAAATACAAATTATACCTAAAAACTAATTCTGTGCATTTAAAATATTTCTACACAACGTAATTTTAAACAACTGAGGACTAAGACTACCCCTGATTTCCAGCGGCAGCGAATTCCATGAGCGGGCCATGGCTATTGAGAAAGACATTATTATTATTATTATTATTATTATTATTATTATTATTATTATTACATATTTCTCTATCTGTCAGCAATTTAACACAAACTCGCTGGGTTGTACCCGAATAAGCATTCTCTTACATTCCAAGACAGATAACAACCCCTTCCTTTTTTCTCACCATTTGTAAGTACAGCCACAATAGCCACAATAGGTGCTGATCATCCACTGTGAAACAAACTATTGAAATGTGATTGGTGAATGAAAAACACTAACTTAAAGACAGAATGTCTCCATTTTGTGTATGTATGTGTACCCTTGTAAAATGTGAAATGTGTGGGTTTCTTTTAATCCTAGAATTTTGCATTAAATAAATGTTGAATCTTATATTAGTGACATTCTTTAACAAAAAAAAAGCCTATTTTTTTATTTTATAGAGCCTAAATAGAGGTGTTTAAGAGCCTATTTTAAGCGCCTAAAATTCCGCTCTGTATTCATCGTTATACGTTTTAAAAGTTAAACGATAGCTATTTTATGATGTTACAAATGGATTACCGTTTATTGTTAATTTTCTTGAACAATTATTCACTCAAAATAGGTAATTTACTGCACCCTGAAGTAAGAAGATAATTTTGCGATTTTTGGTTTCTTTAGACTCATTTCTTTATTGTGTATTGTTTATATTGTGTATACCACTGCCACCGGGTGCATGCCCACTTGCAGTGTAAATACATACATACAAACGGATTCTATGCGGAGCAGAGTACTAAAGTTATCATATTTCATAATTATGCTTTATTTCCGTATGAATGGACTTGTGGATTCGGAATGTGAACGAGATCCGACCCATACTTTAGAAGAAATAGCAGAATACAGACAGAAAGACGGCATGATCAAAATAATTTTTCGATGTCAGGGTTGCTAAAAATGTGTATTTACTTCCTTGAAAATTTCGAAAGAAATTGTTGCAGTATTTCAATATTTTCAGGCATAATTTATACGTTGTACTGTATGAAAAGAAAGCATAAGAAAAGAAGACAAATAAGGAAGAAACAAATTAAAAGGAGAAAGAAAATCACTGGAGAAAAGAGAGAGAAACGGTGAACAAGAGGGCAGGAAGCAAGAGCGCATGGAGGGAAGACAAGACTCTCTAAGTCGCAAATTGTGTGCTGTTCGAGATAGCAGCCACGCCGGGAGGGAGTTTTCATTAGAACACATCCGCGCAAGGCATGCAAATTTGAACCTTAAAAACAGAGTTTATGTTGCCGGGCTCGCTATCTTGATCTGGGACGAGAGCTAACCCCTCGCTCGCGAACAATAGCGCGCCGAGACAAGATCTCTGACATCGCCTGCTGGTCGAGGGGACGCGAGCGAGACTTCGATTTCGATTATCGATAGTGCAGCGAGTATCTTGTTTTTTTAGACCACCCCTATCGTCACCCTGTGTAGTAGTATTTTTTTATTTTCACTTGGTGTCAATAGTGGCAGATTATCTGCTCATTTCCAGCACACCACGACAAGTTTATCTGTGATTTATACACGACGGGCTCTCTTCTTGGGAATGTGAGCGGACAGCAAAGGCAAATGATATAGAACTCTGCTCTAGGCTGTGGTGGAATTGTCAGCAGCGAACATCGTTCATTTTCTTTCTTCTTCTCTCTTTTTTCACTGCTTGTCTTCTTTCCTTTATTTATTTCTTTTTTACGCTTTTATTTACTTTTTAATTCTATTCTTTCTATCTCCTTTCCATTCATCCTTTTGCAACATTTTCTTTCTTTCTTTCTTTCTTTCTTTCTTTCTTTCTTTCTTTCTTTCTTTCTGTTGTCAATTTTCTGTCAGCAGCGAACATTATTCATTTTCTTTCTTCTTCTCTCTTTTTTCATTGCTACACTTCTTTCCTTTATTTATTTCTTTTTTACGCTTTTATTTACTTCTTTAATTCTAATCTTTCTATCTCCTTTCCATTCATCCTTTTGTTATCAATTTTCTGTCAACATTTTCTTTCTTTCTTTCTTTTTTCTTTTTTAAGCTTTTATTTACTTTTTTAATTCTATTCTTTCTATCTCCTTTTCATCCTTTATCAATTTTCTGTCAGCAGCGAACATTGTTCATTTTCTTTCTTCTTCTTGCTCTTTTTCATTGCTATTTACACTTCTTTCCTTTATTTATTTCTTTTTTTTTGTTATCAATTTTCTGCTTTTATTTACTTTTTTCTCTTTTTTCATTCTATTCTTTCTATCTCCTTTCCATTCATCCTTTTGCAACATTTTCTTTTTCTTTCTTTCTTTCTTTCTTTCTTTTTTCTTTCTTTCTTTCTTTCTTTCTTTCTTTTTCTTTTATCAATTTTCTGCCAGCAGCGAACATTGTTCATTTTCTTTCTTCTTCTCTCTTTTTTCACTGCTACTCTTCCTTCCTTTATTTATTTCATTCTTACGCTTTTATTTACTTTTTAATTCTATTCTTACTATCTCCTTTCCATTCATCCTTTCTTTTTGTTATTGAACATTTTCTTTCTTTCTTTTTGTTATCAATTTTCTGTCAGCAGCGAACATTGTTCATTTTTCTTTCTTCTTTCTCTTTTTTCATTCTTTCTTTCTTGTCTTCTTTCCTTTATTTATTTCTTTTTTACGCTTTTATTTACTTTTTAATTCTATTCTTTCTTATCTCCTTTCCATTCATCCTTTTGCAACATTTTCTTTCTTTCTTTTTGTTATCAATTTTCTGTCAGCAGCGAACATTGTTCATTTTCTTTCTTCTTCTCCCTTTTTTCATTGCTACTCTTCTTTCCTTTATTTATTTATTTTTTACGCTTTTATTTACTTTTTAATTCTATTCTTTCTATCTCCTTTCCATCCATCCTTTTGCAGCATTTTCTTTCTTTCTTTTTGTTATTAATTTTCTGTCAGCAGCGAACATTGTTCATTTTCTTTCTTCTTTCTTCTTTTTTGTTATTAATTTTCTGTCAGCAGCGAACATTGTTCATTTTCTCTTTTCACTGCTTGTCTTCTTTCCTTTATTTATTTCTTTTTACGCTTTTATTTACTTTTTAATTCTTTCTTTCTATCTCCTTTCTATTCATCCTTTTGCAACATTTTCTTTCTTTCTTTTTTTTATTATTTTTCTGTCAGCAGCGAACATTGTTCATTTTCTTTCTTCTTCTCTCTTTTTTCATAGCTACTCTTCTTTCCTTTATTTATGTATTTTTCACGCTTTTATTTACTTTTTAATTCTATTCTTTCTATCTCCTTTCCATTCATCCTATTGTGAGATTTTAAGCTTTATAAACATGAATAAAAATTACAAATTCCATCGATTTTTCTAATTTCTTAAAAAAATGTTAAATTTGTGTGTATGCACGAATTTCTATCAAAAGATTCATGTTATGGGTTTGTTAGTACAAATCGTCCAATTGTGAAAATTGTCGTATCTCGAGCTAAAAACGCGATTTTTGTATAAACGTTAATAAAATGTATAAATTCCAACCGATTGTGCTAATTCTTTCAGAAAGTGTTTAATATGCGTTGTTAAACAGTATTCTATCACTCGTTTCGATTTTTCACTCAAACAAAATTTTTCTAAAAATTTAGTTTTTGCGAGATTTTAAGCTTTATAAACATGAATAAAAATTACAAATCCCATCGGATTTTTCTAATTTCTTAAAAAGAATGTTAAATTCATGTGTATGCACCAATTTCTTCAAAAGATTCATGTTCGCATGCGGAGAAATATGGGTTTGTTAGTGTAAATCGTCCAATTGGAAACATCGTCGTATCTCGGGCTAAAAACGCGATTTTTGTATAAACGTTAACAAAATCTATAAATGCCAACCGACTGTGTAATTCTTTCAGAAAGTGTTTAATATGCGTTATTAAACAGTATTCTATCACTCGTTTCGATTTTTCACTCAAACAAAATTTTTCTAAAAATTTAGTTTTTTGCGAGAATTTAAACTGTATAAACATGAATAAAAATTACAAAAATCTTTTTGTTATCAACTTTCTTTCTTTCAGTTTCCTTTCTTTCTTTATCATTTTTTCACTTATTTCTCCCTTCACAGTTCCATTCCTTTCTTCCTTTCTTTAATTTTGTTGTATTCTTTTTTACATTGCTCCTTTTTCAACTTTCCTCTTCTGTTTCGTTCTTGTTTCTTCTCTATCACTCTATTCTCACTTTAATATATTTCTATTTTCCTTCATTTTGCTCTACCTCTTCTTTCCACTTGTCTTTCTCTTTCTTTGTGCCATTCTTTACTTCTGTTCCTTCTTTCTTTAGTCTTACCCTCATTTTTTCTCTTCTTAATTAGTCTATGTTTGTTTCTTTCATTTCCTACTTTCTTTCATTAATGCATTTTTTTGTTCTCTTATTCTCTCTGTTCAATTATCTTTCCGTTTATTTGTCTGTCTTAAGGCCCGCTCCCACTTAGCGGAATCGAACGAATCGAATCGAAACGAAACGTCTGCCGACGCTCACATCTAGTAGAATCGAACCGAACCGAAGCATGTAGGCTACAGATTACAATGGATCACATAATGGCTTTAGCACAGTTATGTGAAGAGGTATAAAGAAAAGAAATAAATATTTAAATAAGAAATGTAGAATTTTCACTTTATTTAACTATATTCTCAGAGGTGAAGCAAAATTCCGTTCTTTGGCACTGTTTGGGATTTTAACTTTTATCTAATGTTTCCGTTAATTAACGGTAATATACTTATTTCGCTTCAAGTTTATCACGGAAATAATTTTACGGTAGTAGGCCTACTTCTGTGTTTTGTCATACAATAGAGGATAATTTTGAACAAGATTGTTATTTTTTCTTTGTTCATATTATTTAATTGTAATTTTCTGTACAGGCCTACATACTATTTCAGCAATAACTTTCAATAAAGAAATTGTTCTATCAAAAATGGATGTGACTCATTTGTTTTTTCACGAAGGCTTCACGGGAACATACGATCATAACCGAAACAAGAAATTCTGTTCCATCAGTGGAATAAATATTCTAGCTCATGAATTCTGATCTGTTCGATTCGCTTCGGTTCGATTCGATGCGCCGCTTTCTGCTATCTTCCATTTAAATACTTTGTGGAGATAAATTCTGTTCGATTCGATTCCGCTAAGTGGGAGCGGGCCTTTAGGTGTTCAGGGTGGAAGTGAAATAATTCTATAGATTGAAAGGGACGATAGGGTACACTTAAATGAATAGAAAACCTATATTACGTTTTGTGATTAAATTGGTCAGTGACAGAGAGATTTATTGTTTGGTGCTCGTAATTTTTTACCCAAAATTTGCATATAATTTTTTAAAACAATTATCAATACCATCTTTTGAAATTAAAAAATCATCTCGAAAATTCTTAAAGATTCCCTGCAGATTATACAATTTGATTCATACCACTTAGAAGGTCTTAATTAAGGATATGCTAATTTTAAATAAAATATTTTATTTATGAGTATAATTTTAAGGTCATCTTCTAAGAGTTTATTTTATAATTGATAATCAATGGTGCTTAATTATTACATTTTATTTTATAACAATATTCATCTGAAGAGTCCACTGCAAGAATGATGGATGTCACTTTCTTGTCGAAAATGAACCAAGACTGTCAATGCATAGCTTAATAAATATAGAATGTACACAGGGAGTTACATGACATTAATACTGATAGTCATTGTCCAATAATGATCGGAAAATCATAGTTAAGCTTTGAGCGCTAAGCACTTCAAACTTTCAATCGATTCTCCTGCAAAATGTATTCCAAATGACATCCATCATTCTTCCAGTAGACTCTTCATATTTGATTAATTATATTTATTTGATATTGATTTCCGGATCCTCGTGGTCATCCTTAATTAAGGCCGGACGATTTATTTCTCTCTCTCTCTCTCTCTCTCTCCCTCTCTCTTAGAAAATTGAGTTGAAAGTTTCAACAGTCTGACAACATCACCGATAACAGACTGCTCTTTCTTCTCGTAACACAGATGTGAAAGGTCAACGAACTCAGATCTGTCTGTCTTAGTGAACTACCTTCCATCTCCCTTTCTGGCTAGAATGTTGCAAGTTGGTCACATCGTTCAGAGGCTTCTAATTAATGGTTTTTAATTAAATTTGCACGAAAATCGTCCACGCTATTGAAATACGCTGGAGGGATGAATGATTCTTCATTAGATTTTCTATTGATATAGACACAAATTACGATCCTATTTGCAATAGTTACCGAATAAGAGGATATTAAACATTTTTTTCTGAGAAAACTATGAAATTTTCACTAATCTGGTGTCGGGTAGAGTTCCCGGGTAGCTCAGTGGGAGAGCGTTGGTACGTTTAACCAAAGGTCCCGGGTTCGATACCCTATCCCGGAACAATTTTTCCCTCGAAATTATTCAAATTAACTTTACAGGGAGTTATTCCTGAAAGCTTAATTTGCATAATACACGTCACTGTACGTAACAGAAAACCACAATTTAAAGTCACACAGAGTTAGTGTGCACTCAAATGTTGGTTGCTTGACGGTTGTCAGCCCACTTTGAGGTCTGTGGATATAGAGGGAAAAATTGGATCGGTGTCGGGTAGAGTTCCCGGGTAGCTAAGTGGGAGAGCGTTGGTACGTTTAACCAAAGGTCCCGGGTTCGATACCCGGCCCCGGAACAATTTTTCCCTCGAAATTATTCAAATTAACTTTACAGGGAGTTATTCCTGAAAGCTTAATTTGCATAATATACGTCACTGTACGTAACAGAAAACCACAATTTAAAGTCACACAGAGTTAGTGTGCACTCAAATGTTGGTTGCTTGACGGTTGTCAGCCCACTTTGAGGTCTGTGGATATAGAGGGAAAAATTGGATCGGTGTCGGGTAGAGTTCCCGGTAGCTAAGTGGGAGAGCGTTGGTACGTTTAACCAAAGGTCCCGGGTTCGATACCCGGCCCCGGAACAATTTTTCCCTCGAAATTATTCAAATTAACTTTACAGGGAGTTATTCCTGAAAGCTTAATTTGCATAATATACGTCACTGTACGTAACAGAAAACCACAATTTAAAGTCACACAGAGTTAGTGTGCACTCAAATGTTGGTTGCTTGACGGTTGTCAGCCCACTTTGAGGTCTGTGGATATAGAGGGAAAAATTGGATCGGTGTCGGGTAGAGTTCCCGGGTAGCTAAGTGGGAGAGCGTTGGTACGTTTAACCAAAGGTCCCGGGTTCGATACCCGGGCGCGGAACAATTTTTCCCTCGAAATTATTCAAATTAACTTTACAGAGAGTTATTCCTGAAGCTTAATTTGCATAATACACGTCACTGTACGTAACAGAAAACCACAATTTAAAGTCACACAGAGTTAGTGTGCACTCAAATGTTGGTTGCTTGACGGTTGTCAGCCCACTTTGAGGTCTGTGGATATAGAGGGAAAAATTGGATCGGTGTCGGGTAGAGTTCCCGGGTAGCTAAGTGGGAGAGCGTTGGTACGTTTAACCAAAGGTCCCGGGTTCGATACCCGGCCCCGGAACAATTTTTCCCTCGAAATTATTCATGGTATTACACTTTTTGGTACATACAACATGAGCTATTTGCTCTGAAAATCTGCAGAATTATTTCACTTCTACTCCGTATACTTGTCTAATTATTTTATACACGTTTTCCAGGTTTGGTATAGTAATAATATCTTAAAATACTCGTAGGCCAAGACGACTGTCTTCGTTTTTACAATTCTGCTGCTGTTGTTTGAGAACAGGCTGTGACTCAAATGGAGCGCGGAGCAGTCTTCTTAATACGGACGGGAGGCTGACAGACTCTCACTCATTTCTGGGAGGGTGCTCTCGCATTGTCCCGAGACTTTCATTACGGCAAGCGTAATAATTCAGGCACGTTCACGACAGTCTCTGTGATACTGGTCTCTGGCTTGTTGAGCTGCATTTGTGAGAATCTGGTCCGGAAAATATTAATTAACCCTTAATTGACAAAATTTCATTTCTCACACTTACTTACTTACTACTTACTTACTTACTTACTGGCTTTTAAGGAAGCCGGAGGTTCATTGCCGCCCTCACATAAGCCCGCCATTGGTCCCTATCCTGAGCAAGATTAATCCGTCTCTATCATCATATCCCACCTCCCTCAAATCCATTGTAATATTATCTTCCCATCTCCCTAAAGGTCTTTTTCCTCCGGCATCCCAACTAACACTCTATATGCATTTCTGGATTCGCCCATACGTGCTACATGCACTGCCCATCTCAAACGTCTGGATTTAATTTCCCTAATTATGTCAGGTGAAGAATACAATGCGTACAGTTCTGTGTTGTGTAACTTTCTTCATTCTCTTGTAACTTCATCCCTCTTAGCCCCAAATATTTTCCTAAGCACCTTATTCTCAAACACCCTCAACCTATGTTCCTCTCTCAAAGTGAGAGTCCAAGTTTCACAACCATGAAGAACAACCGGTAATATAACTGTTTTAAAAATTCTAACTTTTAGATTTTTTGACAGCAGACTGGATGATAAAAGCTTCTCAACCGAATAATAACAGGCATTTCCCATATTTATTCTGTGTTTAATTTCCTCCCGAGTATCATTTATATTTGTTACTGTTGCTCCAAGATATTTGAACTTCTCCACCCCTTCAAAAGATAAATTTCCAATTTTTATATTTCCATTTCGTACAATATTCTCGTCACGATACTTTGTCTTTTCGGGATTTACTTCCAAACCGATCGCTTTACTTGCTTCAAGTAATATTCCCGTGTTTTCCCTAATCGTTTGTGGGTTTTCTCCTAACATATTCACGTCATCCGCATAGACTAGCAGCTGATGTAACCCGTTCAATTCCAAACCCTCTCTGTTATCCTGGACCTCCCTAATGGCATACTCTAGAGCAAAGTTAAAAAGTAAAGGTGATAGTGCATCTCCTTGCTTTAGTCCGCAGTGAATTGGAAAGGTATCTGACAGAAGCTCACATTTCTCATTTCTCACACTAGTTTATTAAACCGTATCGCACTGTAAAGAAAACAACTATCGCAATGTCCATATTTTATATGTTGTAAAATTCTAATTTTCCTACCAATTTTTTTTTCTATGGTTCTATTAAAATTATAGCATCTATTAACCTGTTGTATCCTGTAGCATACTTTGCCAATTTAAGGGTTAATTAATTAGCAACATTCCTCTACTTTGCGGGCAGATATTTCGAGACAGAGATGAGAACGGCTCGAACTTTACTTGGCCTTTTCTCGCGTAGTAGGCAACCGGCAAAACAAAAATCAGTTCCTCATATTCTGTCGTATACTTCAGCGCTCCACGATTGTGTACTGTTTGCATATCACGTAAGCATAAGCATGAAAGTTTGTAGTTCGCAAACTTTCATGTTAACGTCTAACGGCAATGTTAATGTCAGTGTTTATGTGAATCATTGTGAATGAT
Source organism: Periplaneta americana (assembly GCA_025594305.2). Taxonomy (NCBI): domain Eukaryota; kingdom Metazoa; phylum Arthropoda; class Insecta; order Blattodea; family Blattidae; genus Periplaneta; species Periplaneta americana. The sequence continues at coordinate 18,467,251 of JAJSOF020000009.1, read as the reverse complement.
CCCATTTGATAACCTGGCCGCAAACTTCTGTGTTTATGTTTCATTTCATTTAATACTTTACACTTGAGCTACATTAGGCATTGCAGCCCGAAAGAGCAGAAGCTCGTGCTCGGGCGCAGTTCAGATCAGTTATACAAAATATATCACAAAATTAAGAGAGTTCATTGAGCACAATAACATTAATAAATGGTAAAATACATACAGCATGTAATAATAGGGTCTATATAGAAATAGAAAATACAAAAGTACATGAATATTAGAGTATCAATTTTTAACTCAATTAGCTTAAACAATTAAATAATTAATCTGATTTGTTTCTTAAATCTATGTGTGTTAAGTGTACTTAGCTCAGGGTAAGTTCTAATTAATGTATCATATATTTTGGGTCCAAAATTTCTGCTGTGTTTTAACCCAGCAGTTGTGTGGCATTTGGGAGTATTTAGAAAGAAACTGTAGTTTTGTCTCTATGGTACTTATTCTTGAGGGTCAAAATTAAATGTATTGTGGTCTTTATGGAAGTAAATCAGCAATGTTTGTTTATAAATTTGTTCTAGATTTGATACACCAAATTCCTGAAAAATTAATTTTGTTGGGTAATCGAAAGGTTTATATAGACATTTTTGATAATTCTTTTTTGGAGCAAATTTAAAGGATAGAGTCGATTTTGCCATTCCTCCCCAACCTAAAATACCATACTGAATTATTGATTGAAACAGAGCTAAGTACACAGTACGCAGAACATAAACAGGTAAATAAGAGCGTAGAATGGAAAATTTGTGGATTGTTTTACGCAATCTGTTACACAGGAAGGAGATATGCTTGTCCCATTTTAAATGTTGGTCAATAATAATGCCTAAATATTTAACTTGTGAGGATATACTCAAAGCGTTACATGAGCAAGTAGGTAGGTTACAATCATGTATTGTTATACTTCTATTATTATTTATTTTTAGTTGCTCAAGGCCATGTGATGTTAATGAAAATAGTATTAATTTTGTTTTAGAAACGTTCAAAGAAAATAAGTGAGCACCCAGCCATTCTTTAATAATATTAATATCACTGTTAGAATTTTGATAAGTTTCATTCCAACTCGAACCACTAAATATAACCACAGTATCGTCATGTTACGGTTATGTTTAATTTTCATTGTGAATGGACCTTAAGAATTTCATCAAATTTTAGCTGCAACTTTTTGTACATCTGCAGTTTAAATATTAGAATTTTTTTTATTATCCAATTTAATAAACCCTATTTCACCCTGAGGTATATTAGGGTTATAGTTGGTATCAAAATACATATTTTATAAGCAATAAACAATAATACAATTATAATACAAAATTGTGGTCAAGGTTACAATTCACATGAATTATGTACAAGAATGCGCCTTAATGAAAGAATGGATCGTTTCATAAAGCCTCAAGGCATGTCTCTATATTTATATCTAATGGTTATAGGAAGAAATATATATATATATATATATAATAGCTATTAAACATGTTATTTTAGAAGCAATAAATAGCTATACTAAGAGATGGCTTAAAATTTACGAATTAAATACATTATTTAGTAGGCCTAACAACAATTGGCAATAATCAGGTATTACAAGAAATGGCTCAAAATTAGAAATCAAATGCCTAATTAAAATAAAAATTAAAACTAATAGTACAATATTATAGTATGCGAAATTGAAGACTTACAGTTTCATTATAGTTGATTAGAACTAATACGATTTTTTTTTCTCCCGGAATAATTTAACATTTTACAGTTCCACGAATATTTTATTCAGAAGGACATGAAATACTTATATGATTTGGAGTTGATAAGTATATTGGTTAACGGTTTGGTAAATGTATAATTTAGAGTGTTCAGTAACAACTCAAGCTCGTATCTTTCACGGTAAAAGACTGGACAATCATATAATACATGTTTGACATCTTGAGATTCCTCCCACAAATGCAAGTTACATCGTCTTTAATATGGAATCTATTTAAGTATTCCCGAATTTTCCATGCCCAGTCAAAAACTGTGTCAGTACGAAATTTGGCGTTATTACTTTACATTTATTACGATCATAGACCGTTGGAAAATACAGCTCTTTTGTAAGAATTCCAGTGGCGTAGCGTCAATGTAAGCTAAAAAGCTTAGCTTCCCCAGTTAATAATAATTTCATAATAAAGCTGCAGTTTATGGAGAAAATTATTTATTAATTTTAATAGAATTTATATTTACGCGTTAAATATTGTGATGCGGCAGCTCAATTTTGTGATTGCACAAGCTTCCAAGCTCGTTTCTTCTGTGTAATCCACCCCGCAGATTTTCCATCCCTTTTAAACTACCCTAGTCGCAAAAGGCTGAAAATAGCTTTAACATTTAAAATAAGTATTTCCGAGTTATCCCTATTCGTCAGTTGTGTTCAAAGTGTTAGTGTGCATTGTGGCTGATATAATAAATAATGAGTGAAATAACAGTTCCTGACAAATTTACAATTATCAAGACTGACTTACAAAAACAAATGACCGACTCACCTTTGTCAATGAAGGACACAACCAAAAGACAGACGCCTACTTACGTAATGATACTAATATTGTGATTTCTCTAAGTATGACTTTATACGTGTACGTATTCTATTTGTTAGAATGAAATCATACTACTAGGTTCAAAAAGTTCCCGAATTTTACTACCATTTTTCGTATTAATATATAACAAGGGATATTATACATTTGTTTTGTTGGTAGCATTCATGTTGTCATTTCCTTAAAGTTTGTTGATAATGGCAATTATTGGTTTTGTTATTAATTGTTTATCATAGTGTTTCGTTTGTTCGTCGCATTTTACAAGTTCTGTGTTTTGCTGGGGACATGATCAGTATGGCTGATGAAGATGGTGATTTCTAAACAAAATGAAACTGGTGGAAAATACAGCTCTCCCTTCATCTGAGTGGAAATCGAAAACATCTCCTCGGAAGCAAAAATTTCCTGGCACACTTCCAAAGGCAAAGTTATTTTATGTTATGTTTTATTTAACGACGCTCGCAACTGCAGAGGTTATATCAGCATCGCCGGATGTGCATCTTTTTCATTCCAGTTCTTAACATGAGCCTGTCGCATATAAAGCAAAGTTATGTTGGAAGTTTTCTTTGACTCTTTCATGCACCATGAGTTCATTCCAGAAGGTCGTACTGTAACGATTGATATCGGCCTCTGGGACATAAATTGTTCCTTATGCACGACAATGGCTCATCGCGCAAGTTGGCTGTAAAGAATTTTCTTGCCATCTTTGATCTCTCACCACCTGATTACTTTCTGTTTTCCCTCTGAAAAGTCATCTGAAAGGACGGAGATTCAATGCTGAAGAGGTTATCGCAAACGCGACGAGAGCACTAAGACCACAAAATGGCTTCCAGCCTGTTTCCAGGAACTCTACTAGTTAAGGCAACTACAAATATGGACGGTTTCTACTAGCAAATTTCCTAGTTGTACAAATAACGGCACTTTTCGTTATTAAAGTTCTTATCTCTGAAGCTATAATGTTAGTGTTATATTTATCATTAATTGATATTACTGCCGACTGCGAGTCACTGTGAACGCAAGCGCTGTAACGTTTATGTCACCTTAAACATAACTTTCACTCCATAAATTGCACGTTTATTCATGCTAATACACGGCAAGTATTGTAAATCCCGCACTCCCGGTCTCTGTGGCAGTGTAGGCAGGGAGTCAGTCCGCTTTGTGCCGTTTCTTCTGGATGGAGATATAACGCACGTTACAGCTTTATTTCCTCGTTTTTGTGCAGATGTCAAGCAGGTGCACAATCAGCCTAGTTGTCCGGAAAATATCACGCCAGGTGGAGTATCTCTGGCTGCACAGATTTAAATTGTCACTTCCGCTAATTCCTCCCGCAGTTATAAATCTTGCCACCCGCCTTCCGGGTGGCGTGGTTCCGGTTACTGCCGCGATTTCCGGATCTTCGGCTGATAGCGTAAAATACTACCACGAGCAGGGGTGTCACGACGGCGAGCGGAGCCGCTGGGAGCTCCAAGCACCCGCTCCGTCCTGGACACCCCGCTGCAGGTGCGGGCGTCGTGATTGAGATCTAATTAGGTAAAGCACGCCACATCCGTTTCCGCTGCGGCTTCCATTGTTGTTCTGATTTTGCTTGATTCTTTCATTGCTCAGATAATTGTTGCATATGTAACGAACCATCAGGTGCGAAAGAACCCCGTTGAAGAGTCGTTGTGGATCGATAGGCTCTACTACTTTGTAGTGGTTTTAGTATTCAAATTTTAAGGGTACTTCGTGAGTTTTAGGAACGGAAATAAATCAGTAATGCAACAAATTGACAACAGATTGCGAAGCATGGTACGAATAATAGTAATACTTACTTACTTACTTACAAATGGCTTTTAAGGAACCCGAAAGTTCATTGCCGCCCTCACATAAGCCCGCCATCGGCCCCTATCCTGAGCAAGATTAATCCATTCTCTATCATCATATCCCACCACCCTCAAATCCATTTTAATATCATCCTCCCATCTACGTCTCGGCCTCCCTAAAGGTCTTTATCTCTCCGGCCTCCCAACTAACACTCTATATGCATTTCTGGATTCACCCATACGTGCTACATGCCCTGCCCATCTCAAACGTCTGGATTTTATGTTCCTAATTATGTCAGGTGAAGAATACAATGCGTGCAGTTCTGTGTTGTGTAACTTTCTCCATTCTCCTGTAACTTCATCCCGCTTAGCCCCAAATATTTTCCTAAGCACCTTATTCTCAAACACCCTTAACCTATGTTCCTCTCTCAGAGTGAGAGTCCAAGTTTCACAACCATAATAATAATAATAATAATAATAATAATAATAATAATAATAATAATAATAATAATAATAATCATAATAATAAAATAATTTATATTTATATTTATTTTATTAATATTAGTGTGCTGGTCAACAACGGTCCAGAACAGTGACCATATAAAAAGAGTAATAAATTGTTTACAAAATAATAAATAACAAAGAACAAAGTTTACATTGGTTAACTAAAAACTAATAAATAAAATAATTTATATTTAATAATAATAATAATATAATAAAATAATAATAAAATTTTATTTATTTTATTAATATTAGTGTGCTAAACAACGGTCCAGAACAGTGACCATATAAAAAGAGTAATAAATTGTTTACAAATTAACTGTAATTATAACAATTATTAGAATAATAAATAACAAACGAACAAAGTTTACAGTGATTAATTGGTACAAAAATAAAAACTAATATAAACTCTAATTAGTGATATATAAAGGTTTATATAATAATAATAATAATAATAATAATAATAATAATAATAATAATAATAATAATAATAATAATATATTATTATTATTATTATTATTATTATTATTATTATTATTATTATTATTATTATTATTATGCATTTATTTATTTATTCTGGTGGAGTTACGGCCATCAGACCTTCTCTTCCACACTACCGGGAATATGTACAGTAGTGGCAAAAAAAAAAAAACCGGACCGACCCTTGTAGCTGATTTCAGAGCCTTGTTCACTCCAGAGCACGATGGACTGGTAACTAAGACTTTCGTGGTTCGAATCCTACCTGGGAAGGAAACTTTTTTCTTGTTCCTTATTCAAATTTATTCCCAATACTTTTCGATTGCTAGAAAAATTCATGTTCTGGGAATAATAAGTTAATTAAATAGTAAAATATCTGTTTTCTAAGTGTAATAGTTGCAGAAATCTGTATTTTCACTTAACTTAGGAATGTGAAAAATAGAGAGTTTCTATATTTAATTTTTGAGGTGCCCCAAGGGCTTTGAAGTTTCTTAAAATTATAATTTTTTGCCTCTTTTTACGAGTATATTTGTTCTATTATTTTTCATTACATAGCTAATGGATTGCTGTAATATCACAGATTTAAGCTTTATTTGGAAGACTAAATTGGGGTTGCATATACAGTATTTTTGAGGGGATTCAAAGGGACAATATATATAGTATGTTACATAAAATATGACAAAAATTCCATTTCAGTCCATTTATTTTTTTATTTGCAATTTATTCTTGTTTTCTTTTTCATTTCTTTCTGAGTGTTAATTAAATCAACAGTCCAATTATCATCCTTTTTCTGTTCTTTACTCTAGTAAAACTTTCTTTCTTATTTTGGAACACAGCGGTCTTTATCACAATTAAGCCTATAGTATTACTTTTTTTTTTGCATTTGCAACTGCATATATCAAATAGTTGGTTTTCTTCTTTTTTAAATTTTGCAATGTTGTCATTTTAGTCACTATGTCGTTTCTTATAAGGCTTCAATAAGTTTGTGTACTGATCGCAGTAAGCACGAATCAGTTGTAATATTCTTGTATGACTGACTTTCGAAATTTATGCCTATACCTCGATTTCCTTAGTTTTGCTGGCAACTCTTTCTGAAATCTCTCCAACACTAGATTCTTTTGATTTGAAGTCAGATTTTAATTCATTTTTGACCTATAGCCTAGAATAATATTTCATTACGTCATGATAGATAGGTAATTGTGATGTGTTCAGCCCTCTGGCATTGGAATACAGAGTAGAAGGTCAGATTTCTTGTATTAATATTAGAGATATTCTAATTTAAATACCCTGCAAGATAAGAAGAATTAATTTACATTAATTTCATTATATTAATTATATCATAATTAAGAGTTTTGTGATTATTCTCAATTTTCTTATAAATTAAGGTTTCTGTGATACTTCAAAATGAAACAACAGGGGACCAAAAATATGCAGAGTCTTTTAACATGTGTTTTTTTTTTTAACATGTTCCTGGTATCCTGTTCAGATTAAATACTGGAGAATGTTCTCTCGCTAAAAAAATCTGAACCTCAAAATTTTGTGAAAATTTCAAAATAGGATGCTCTTGGGGCACCTCTAAATATTAATCGAGAGAAAATATATTTTGCATTGTTCTTTATGATATCACCCCACAACTTTTCTCTGGTATTACATTTTGATTCCATAAACTTCTTACAAAAACCTCTTATCATACATTATCCGTGGTAATGAAGGGGATGGACTGGACGATATTAATCCCTGGTAAAAAATCGGATAATCCATCGGATAAATATCGGACAGTGAATTTATTTCATCTACCAACGATAAGTGAATGGTTACGTTTCTGTGATGTCGCATGAGAAACGTAACCATGTCATTTAGGTACTACCATATGGTGGTAGATGAAAGAAACGGATGTCCGATACTACAATACTTTCGTAATTTTGATTCCATAATCTTAATGGTCTTATGTTTAAGATGCTAGGTAATGGATCAGAAGTTCACTAATTTAAGTTCGGTTGTCAACGACGTGCTTTTAATGGGCAAGGAAACTTCCCTATTGTAATGGCTGTCAGCGGAAATATAGGAATAGTAATCATAGAGGTCTCATGTTGTTTTACATATTCTATACAAAAGATTTATCCTTAATTTTTATTAAATCGCGCAGTTTTGGAATAATATTCAAATTCTCTAGTAACAGTATTTTCTATTACAAAAACCACTCATGAATAATAGTAGGTGCCAAATTTCGTGTAGGACTATTTTCAAAAACCACTCAATTATTTGCATTTTTTTCGATACTTTTCATAAAAGTTTTATTTTGAATCGTGGAAACATTTTATATAGAAGTTGTACAGTACGGCAAAAAATTGAACAGTAGACCAAGCTGGATAAGTGTTAAGGCTTGCAATAACACTCCCTAGAAAAAAATACGTACTAATACAAAAATACAGTAGTACTTCACATGTTTCTGTCTGCAAAAAAAAAAACTGAGTGAGAGAAAGATGGTCGGATAATCCGTCAATCGGTTAATAGGGTGTCGGATAATCGGGGTTCTACTGTATTTTCATTCCACCCTACAGTATAGGCCTAAAATATATGTTGCATGGGGCTGGGAATAGACAGCATCTTTATCGGACATCTTTGTTGGTGGTTATGGTTACTGTTATTGCTTCAGTTGTTAATTAAATTGGTAAATGATTTCTTTTATGCATGTCTTCTGAATGACAATTCAAGAAGGTAAACTGCATGCAGGAATGTCACCGTTACCATGGTGAAACACGTTAGCAGTAAAATAAGGAAGTGTCTGTCACCTTCATAACAGCGACTTTTTCACCACCCTCGAGGATCCTATCAGTAAGTGGACTGCTGGTTGACACTGCGGCACGGCGGGCTCCGCTGATACCGCGTCGTGCCAGCTCCAGATTAAAGAGGGATGCGAGAATGTGTGCCAGGTGCTTTGAGAAGCGTGACGTGGAGCATGATTGAGCGACGGGCGTTCTATTCTCACCTCTTGTCCGCTGCCGGACCTGAGAAGTGAAAGATTAGCCGGCCCACACGCCCATCCATCTTGCGCGATTGGTTTTCCAGGCGGGCTGGGAGAGAGAAAGAAGCAATAATACATAGAGGAAATAGTTGACTTGATAGCTTTATTGATGGCCCGGGACTTGAATGCGTGTAGGAAACGGAGACTGGAATTCGGTTAATAAAGGTTGGGACATTGGACTAGAGCGTGTTCTCACTCAGAGTCGCCTTCTGATACAGTCTGCTCCCTTTTGAAATCGCTCCTTGTTAACGTATGCCAAAAGAGAAAATCTACAGTAAAACCTCGTTAATCCGTACTAATTGACTCTCTGATTTCAAAAACAACCTATATGTCATTATTTTTTTTTTTAATTTTGTGTCGGTATTCTTACTTTAGAGACGTAGGCACATGTCTTGAGAAAAACATCCGAAGGTTCCGGATAGTTTGCGGTTAAACACGATACTCAACTTTTCTGTGAGTGTAAAACATCCTAAGGTTCCGGATAGTTTGCGGTTAAACACGATACTCAACTTTTCTGTGAGTGTAAAACATCCCAAGGTTCCGGATAGTTTGCGGTTAAACACGATACTCAACTTTGTCGTGAGTGTAAAACATCCGAAGTTTCCGGATAGTTTGCGGTTAAACACTTTTCTCAATATTCCTGTGAGTGTAAAAACATCCGATAGTTCCGGGTGGTTTGCGGTTAAATACGATATCCAACATTGATGTGAGTGTAAAGACATCTGAAGGTTCCGGATAGTTTGCGGTTAAACACGATACCCAACATTGCTATGAGTGTAAAAACATCCGAAGTTTACGGATAGTTTGCGGTTAAACACGATACCCAACATTGCTCTGTGTGTAAAAACATATGAAGTTTACGGATAGTTTGTTGTTAAACACGATACCCAACATTGTTGTGAGTGTAAAAACATATGAAGTTTACGGATAGTTTGTTGTTAAACACGATACCCAACATTGCTATGAGTGTAAAAACATCCGAAGTTTACGGATAGTTTGCGGTTAAACACGATACCCAACATTGCTATGAGTGTAAAAACATCCGAAGTTTACGGATAGTTTGCGGTTAAACACGATACCCAACATTGCTATGAGTGTAAAAACATCCGAAGTTTACGGATAGTTTGCGGTTAAACACGATGCCCAACATTGCTATGAGTGTAAAAACATCCGAAGTTTACGGATAGTTTGCGGTTAAACACGATACCCAACATTGCTCTGTGTGTAAAAACATATGAAGTTTACGGATAGTTTGTTGTTAAACACGATACCCAACATTGTTGTGAGTGTAAAAACATATGAAGTTTACGGATAGTTTGTTGTTAAACACGATACCCAACATTGTTGTGAGTGTAAAAACATCGTCATTTTATGACATCAATTTCTTCTAAAGCAAAAAAATTATTACTTTGAAAACTAGATACGTAAGTAAGGAATATTACATTCCTTCTGTAAAGATATGGAATCCGAGAATGCACAAAATGTATGAATCGTATCAACAATTTAAACTTTTTTATTTTAATTTCAAAAAATTAAACATAGGCCTACAAATTTAACTTGTTTGTAAGTACATACTGTATAATATATCACTATTCTCCGAGTACAGACCGGTACGTTGTCTCTGTACTGTAAATAACATCGCGAACTCGAACTGCACGACGCGCAATCATATAGGTAGAGGGTCTCCCTGAGCATGATGTCAGCATGATGCATCTCCCCGGTGTGGGAACCGCATCCATCGCATCGGTTTGATTTACTAGTCAGTCCGCCATCAGGGAGATTAATGGTGCGCGTTGGAGCCGCCGGTTTTCACAGGTGCGGCGCGGCGAGGCCCTAAGCTTCAATTCGACTTCCACAACTGACAGGCCAGACTTCACTTGTTCACAGCGAGAGCTTCACACAGGCTGTAATAATACATTGAACTACTTTACAGACCTCAAAACAAGAGCTGCGATCACCAGTTTATTGATAATAGGCTAGTAAGTTATATAAATCAACAGCTTTAAAATTAGTTGTGAAAGCGACATGAATTACACACTATTGCCAGTGGGAACTAGCAACACGAAAAAATTAGAAGATAATAGTACATTATGCAACGAGCCTATAATGAAGGTAATTAAGAAGTGAGTATGGATGTTTATGAAACTCGCTTGCGCTCGTTTCATAATTTTCATACGAGCTTCTTAATTACCATTATAGGCGAGTTTCATACGACTTTTTATGCTCGACCATATTTCTAACTTGATATTATTAATTTTAATTGTATCTGACCTTCAGCAATGTTCCGTATGTTGTGAGATGTGCGCAGACGCGAAAGTATTGATTTTTTCCGAGGAACAGATGTCCACATTGACCTTGCTAGGCCATAAGAACCTACAGAGATAGCATTGAAATTAAACTAGAAATTGAAAAACGAGATGACAAATTGAATTTATTTGAATATTATTTACAATTAACGCTAATTATTATAGTAACAGAACATAACCTTCTGCGACAGTATTGGATTTCCAGCCTCCGTGACTTTTCGCTAATTCTCTTTCGATTGCATATCCGAGAATAATCGATACTTGCGGTTTTATAACGGTAGAAAGCTGACCTGTCATTGGCTGAACAGTTGTAACCTGAGTCGTCATTGGCTGAAAGACCTGACCTTTAATGAGTAGGTGTACTTTAATGACATGCATTAAAGGTCTGCTACCAGGTGTATAATTACTACATTTCAGCATGGTCGAGCATAATAGTACATTATGCAACGAGCCTATAATGGTAGTAATTAAGACGCGAGTAAGTTTATGAAACGAGCGCAAGCGAGTTTCATAATTTTCATATGAGCGTCTTAATTACCATTATAGTCAAGTTTCATACGACTTTTTATGCTCGATCATATTTCTAACTTCAAATTATTCATAAGTATTCATGTTATTCTTATCTGACTGGGGAGCGGAACTGACCTTGTGCAATATCTCGTAAATTGTGAGATGTGCGCAGACGCGAAAGTATTGATTTTTTCCGAGAAACAAATGTCATTGACCTTGATATAATCTAGAGAGTAAAATAAACATTAATCTTGATATAACCTTGAAATTTATTTAGACATTGAAAAACGAGATGACAGATTGAATTTATTTGAATATTATTTACAATTAACGCTAATTATTATAGTAACAGAACATAACTTTCTGCGACAGTATTGGATTTCCAGCCTCCGTGACGTTTCGCTACTTGTCTTTCGATTGCATATCCGAGAATAATCGATTCTTGCGCTTTCATATTGCTACAAAGGTGTTTTCTGATTGGTGGAACACCTGAACTTTAATGAATAGGTGTACTTTAATGAGGATCATTAAAGGGCTGCTACCAGGTGTATAATTACTACATTTCGGCATGGTCGAGCATAAAGATAATTTCGTACATCTAATTCATCATTGAAACATTTCATCCTTTCATGGTTTTCTGGCCAAGGGCATGTCTTTCATTGCAAACCCAGCATTATCCAATCTTTCTGCCTTCCTCTTAGTCTTCACATACTGTCCATATAATAGGACTATCTTAATGTCGTCTATCATCCGATATCTTCTTCTGCCCCGAACGTTTCTCCCGTTCACCATTCCTTCCAGTGCATCCTTCAGCAGATAGTTTCTTCTTATCCAGTAACCGAAACAATTCCTGTTTTCTTTCATATCAGTGTCAGCAACATTCTTTCATCACCCACTCTTTCCAACACAGCTTCATTTCTTATTCTGTCTGTCCACTTTACACGTTCCATTCTTCTTCATTTCCACATTTCAAATGCTTCTAGTTGCTTCTTTTCACTTCGTCGTAATGTCCATGTTTCTGCCCCATGCAATGCCACAATCCATACAAAGCCCTTCACTAGTCTCTGCCTTAGTTTTTTTCCAAAGGTCCGCAGAATTTGCTTCTTTTTCCCTTATAAGCTTCCTTTGCATTTGCTATCCTCCTTTCGACCCCTGGGAGCAGCTCGTATTACTGCTTATAGTAGGCCTACACCTCAAGTAAAGGGTGCGGCAAAACATCCTCCCTAATTTAAAGTTTAAATAAAAACAGATGTATCAAAATAAGGAAACTTTAATAATATGAATGGTACCTTAACAGTAGGAATTTTTCATTTTTTTTTAATAATGTGTCTCTCAAGTGGTGTCCTTCACTATGAATGCATTGTTGAATGCAACTTCGGAAATTGTGCATCACTCTAACTAGCATTTATTGAGGAATGAGACCAATTTCTTCCTGTATTGCATTTCTTAGGTCTGGCAAAGTCCTTGGCCCATGTTTGAACACCTCGGCCTTAAGTTGCCCCCATAGAAAAAAATTGCAGAGTGCAAGGTCTGGTGATCGTGCTGGCCAGGGGACGACGCCACGTGAAGAAATTAAGCGTCCGGGAAACATCTGAGCAGCGACAACGGAATTACCACTTACCAGAAACGTTACCACAGCGTAAGCACGTTCTTCACCAGTCCACGGCATAGCTGGAATTCGTTACATATTTTTTTTGGCACTAATGTCAGTTCCGTGTATTCAATGTCCTATTCAGTTCTTGGTGTTTGCACATGTCATTTGATATCGCTATGGCAACGCATGTAAATCTAAATTTCCCACTGTTTAGATACAATTCAGATTAATACAGTTTCCTTATTTTGATCCATCTGTTCTTTATTTAAACTTTAAATTAGGGAGGATGTTTTGCCGCACCCTTTATTTGAAGCTGTCTACTTGTTCTACTGCCTCATTTAAAATTTGCAAGTTTACCTTTTTGAGTGCCTCTGTTTGAGGTTCTGGATAATATGTAGGCTACATCTATTATGAGGCAGTACATCTCACTTGACGATATCTATCAGAAGAAGAACAATTGTTTGTACGGATCTGAAGTCTGACTAGTGTACAGTAATATGTAGCTAGTCGGCGATGTGTGCAATGGAGAGGGAAAGGAACTGGCCACCCTACCTCATTATCTCCTGGTCTATAAGTGGTGTCTTGTTGGTATCACTTGTGAGGTTTAGACCTGTTTTCGGACAGTTGACTAAGCAACCTTCTTTAGTGTAGTGTGGATAAGCTTCAGGGCTTCTACCGCGTTGTCTTGGTGTTGGTGGCTGACGTTTCGACCGCTGTGTTGTGGTCATCTTCAGAGCAGTTGTCGTATAAGGAAATAGTCTGCGAGCTCATATATATACGAGGGGGATCCAGGAAATAACGACCGTTTTGTTGTAATAATTAAAAAATATATATTTATTTGAAAAAACAAAGTCTGTTACATAACTGAAGCTTCCTTTACTTCTCTACATAATCACCACCTACATTTAAACATTTGTCGTATCTGTTCACTAGCTTTAGAATTCCCGTGTTATACTCCTCTGCCGCCAGTTCATTAAGCCAGGTGTTCACTGTCTTCTTCAACTCTTCATCACTTCCAAAACGCGTACCACCCAGAAAGTCTTTCAGCTTAGTGAAAAGGTGAAAATCGCTAGGAGCAAGGTCTGGGCTATAGGGCGGATGATCAAAGATTTCCCAACCGAATTGATCCAGCAATTCTCGAGTTGAAGCAGCAGTGTGCGGGCGGCACAGATTTTGTGGTAGCCAAGATGTTGCGACACAATTTCACCAAGCAAAGAACGAGAAATGTCAGGAAAGGCAATATGCAATTCGTCGAGTGATGTGCGCCTGTCTTGCAAGATTCTGTCGTTCACTTTAGTCTTCAGGTCTTCTGTGATGAGTGATGGGCGTCCTGGTCGAGTTTCATCGTGGACATCTGTTCGCCCATTGTTGAACATTTCGCACCATTTTCTCACATTTCTTTCATTCATTACAGTATCACCATACACTTCTTTCAATTGCCGGTAAATTTCTGCAGGTTTCAAATGTCGGGCATTCAAAAATCGAATCACACTCCTCACCTCACAGTCGGCGGGATTATCAATCACGTCGTTCATTTGAAGTAACACAAAATGCACAATGGCGACTTGTTGCAACCAGTACTCACAACATTATGAGAACACATGTTAAGGAAGCCAGTTGACCTTCAAACAAGGAAGGGGAGTCAGCTGCGCGGCGGGTATGCGCGAACGGTCGTTATTTCCTGGATCCCCCTCGTATATATATATATAGAGTAGTCTCGATGGGGGGAGTACTTGCGGTGATAGGTCGTAGGTTCTCCTTCTGGCATCTGAACCTACGACCTATCACCGCAAGTACTCCCCCCATCGAGACTACTATGTATATATACGAGCTCGCAGACTATTTCCTTATCCAACAACTGCTCTGAAGATGACCACAACACAGCGGTCGAAACGTCAGCCACCAACACCAAGACAACGCGGTAGAAGCCCTGAAGCTTATCCACACACCATGTACACCAACCGCGGAAACCTACGCGAACACTTAACCTTCTTTAGTTTTTTTTTTTCGATAACCATTTTAGTATTAGAGTACTTTATTTCTTCTAATCTTTATATACTTTCTTCTAATCGTGTAATAGTCAATTAAATCCCACTCGAGATTTGATTTCCTCTAGATAAATCCAAACCTCTAGTGAGATTACTAAAGATAAACTAGAATATGGCAATTAGATTACATGGATTGAATTAAGCACATTAGATTAGATAGGATGGATTATATGAAATTAGATAGATTAGATTAGGTAGAATAGGTAGATAGGCAAATTAGCGACAGACAGACATAAGGTCCCTGAGCCAAATAACGCCATATATACCTTTAACGCCACCCTATTAAAATTTGTTAACGATACAAGTTTTCGGTAGTGCAATACTGTAGCCTGCATTCGCTTGCAATTTAGTGATGAAATGAGTTACTAGCTGTCCGCTGACATTTACGAGTGACATTATATTCCATCATTTTCCTGTTGTGTGTTGATAGTCTTATATCAAGGTAAGAGGCAATATTTTATTTTGTGTGTTGAGCAAATAATAACTATATTAAACTATATATTTTCGTGATCCTTAAACATTCTTCTATGTATAGAAAGTACTTGCTATCTATAAAATTTGAAAATGTTAGAGAAACAGGCATGTCATGTTATCAAGTACTCAGTAGCGCTTTAACGCCATGTGGCGTTAAAGGTCTACAGACAAAATTTTAGGTTATGTTAGTACTAAGGCTGACAGTACAGCATCAGTGTGAAAACATCAGGAAAATCACTAAGCTTTCAACTTACAAATGTTCAGAATGTGCAGTGATGATATTGATTCAATTACTTATCGAACTCTTTTTTTTTTATTTTACATAACTTAATTTTTTTGTTTTACTTATTGGAAAACATTCATATTAAACTAAGATAAATGCTTTTGTGTTTAATAACTTTCTACTGTGTCTCATTGTCTCTTTTTTTTTTTAAAGTAAGGAGTCACTGGAAAACATATTTTCCTAATCCATCTGGTGTTTCAGTTTCAGATCATGAATCTTTCATTAGTATCGAGTGATTTTGTATCTTTTATTAATAGAAACTCAAATTTAGTCGCTTAGTTCAATTTGTGTTGCTTAGGAAAAATAATTCATTAACAATTATAAGTGTATAAGTTACTAGAAAATAGGTGGCGTTAATTGGACAACCTGTTCCTAACAACGCCAGTTTACAAAGTTTTCCTTTTTGAGTTCTAATTCTTGTTCGGTATATAATATATCCATTTTCATTGTGCTATTTTGTAAAGATAAGATTACAGTTTCTATTTCATAATTTTCGTGTTTGTACATAACTTATTTCCAGAGCAAAAGTGACTGAAGTGTTAAGGTGGCGTTATTTGGTACGTGTACCTTATAATTTTACTTTGCATAGAGGAAGACAGATAATAAAAATATCTTACATTATTTTTAAACATTTATACACAGTCTACTATATACAGTCGCGAAGCTTGAGGTGATTTTTTGCAAATCTCGTGATAAAGCGCTCCAAGCGGTTAGCAACTAGAAACAATAGACTGTCCACGGTCGACTTTGGACTGTGTCGTATTTCTATCGAGTGCCAGCTCGTTGCGTATTTCACATTGATGCTTGTGAAATGTTCGTTATTGGTTGTAATAAAATGTTAATGGCTAAAATACAATAATTGGAATAATAATATTTTACTAGAGACGTAGAAAAATTAAGTTTGTTTTAATAAAATTTATTGATCACGTTTTATTTTCAATTCTGGTGGGATTATTATTGCTTAGGCCTACTTTTTTTTCAAAGGATATGTTTTTAATTATAGCTGTTAATTTTGTTGTTATTTTTATTTTTTACTTTACTAGAGTCGTAGAAAAAGTCGGTTACAATAAAATTTATTGATCACGTTTTATTTCCAATTCTGGTGTGATTATTATTGCTTAACCTCATCCCACTTTGTTAACTACGTAAGCCTACACTACAAGTACCGGTACACGTAAGTTACTCCATTAATTCATATTTCCATTATTATTGTTGTAAAGGGAAATGCAAATTAATATTTATTGGTTTCATAGTTAATTATCGCTATAATCTTGAATGAGTGAAGCGATTATAGTAAATTTCAGTTCGTTTTGCACAAACAAAAATAATATTAACCTATTTCTTGCAGGTATCTTCGAGTTTATGGTGGAATTTAATATACTTCATTAAAATAATAAATTAACTTTATGCATTTAATATTTCAATAATGGAAGGAAGGTGTTAATTTTTCCAAAAGAACACGACAACGAAAGTGTAACATATTTTGTCGTCTGCTAGGAGAGAGATCTGCGATGATGAGGCGATAGTAGCGATCCTAGTGGTGGGCAACTACCCATGTTTGCATTTTTACTACGTATTGAGCTTCGCGACTGTATATAGTAGACTGTGATTTATAGCAAGTTAAAAATTCTCGTGGTGTCGTTAAACTTGCCGAAGCCAGAGTTTTGTGGACTTTGGCCACCCTGTGATTCTGCAGGTCGTGGGGTCGTTCCGGATTGACAGGTAATATTCTTGGAGATCGCTTGACATCTGAATGGATGATGGTCGAGTCTCGGTTAATTACAAGTGCACCACGTGACACCCCTGGCGCGGGCGGGCGGGTGAGAGAGTTCCTTACCGCGTACATAATAGGGGCAATACGCGCAGAGGGTATCGGGGCCCATGCATCTCGGCCGGCACAACAGAGCGCAGACCTGCGGTGTCGCGACTTGCACTAAATTCAGCGGCGAATCTCCGAGGAGCCCAGATAAGGCAGCAAGAAGCCGCTCCTGCATGCTAAGCGCCCCACTTAATTACGCACTGCTCAAGATTGTGCCTCCGTGCCAGCCGGGCCTTACACACATTCACAGACTTCCAATACTCCATATGGGCCTAGAATTTTTGTGACTTGGAAAGACAAATATAAATTAGGCAAAAACATTCAGGACGAAATTGTCCAAAACAATTAAATACTCAGTTGCCATCTTAAAAAATCATGTATATGGTAAACACTCCACATAATTATTATTAAAATTATATATTTGTGATTGAAAATCTGTATTTTTGTATTAAATTTTTATCTATAACCTATATTTTTTTCTATGTACAGTAGAACCTCTATTATCCGTGGTAATGAAGGGAGTGGACTGAACGGTTAATCGAAAAAACCGGATAATCCGTACTATAAAATACTTTGTGCTCGACCATGCCGAAATGTACTAATTATACACCTGGTAGCAGTCCTTTAATGCATGTCATTAAAGTACACCTACTCATTAAAGTACAGGTCTTCAGCCAATCACAAGTCAGCTTTGTACCGTTATATCGATTATTCTCGGATATGCAATCGACAGACAATTAGCGAAAAGTCACGGAGGCTGGAAATCCAATACTGTCGCAGAAGGTTATGTTCTGTTACTATAATAATTAGCGTTAATTGTAAATAATATTCAAATAAATTCAATTTGTCATCTCGTTTTTCAATGTCCAATTCAATAATCAAAGTTATACCACGTTTAACGGGATTACACAAGGTCAATGACATTATTGTTCCTCGGAAAAAATCAATACTTCCGCGTCTGCGCACATCTCACAATTCACGACCTAGAACAAGGTCACTTCCGATCTTGTCAGATACAAATAAAATGTATACATCTGAATACCGGTAATTTCAAGTTAGAAATATGGTAGAGCATAAAAAGTCGTATGAAACTCGCCTATAATGGTAATTAAGAAGCTCGTATGAAAAATTATGAAACTCGCTTGCGCTCGTTTCATAAACATCCATACTCGCTTTCTTAATTACTATCATTATAGGCTCGTTGCATAATGTACTATTATGCTCGACCATGCCGAAATGTAGTAATTATACACCTGGTAGCAGTCCTTTAATATATGTCATTAAAGTACACCTACTCATTAAAGTACAGGTCTTCAGCCAATCACAAGTCAGCTTTGTACCGTTATATCGATTATTCTCGGATATGCAATCGACAGACAATTAGCGAAAAGTCACGGAGGCTGGAAATCCAATACTGTCGCAGAAGGTTATGTTCTGTTACTATAATAATTAGCGTTAATTGTAAATAATATCCAAATAAATTCAATTTGTCATCTCGTTTTTGAAATTCTAAATCAATTTCCAGGTTATATCAGACTAATGTTTATTCTTATTCTGTGCCAAGGTCAATGACATTCGGCCTCGGAAAAAATCGATACTTTCGCGTCTGCGCACATCTCACAATTCAGGTCAGTTCGCACATAACCATAAAAAGACCTAATTTTTAATATTTTCAAGTTAGAAATATGGTCGAGCGTAAAAAGTCGTATGAAACTTGCCTATAATGGTAATTAATACGCTCGTATGAAAATTATGAAACTCTCTTGCTCTCGTTTAATAAACAATCATACTTGCGTCTTAATTACTACCATTATAGGCTCGTTGCATAATGTACTATTCGTACGTTTAGTGAATAATATTTACACTTTCGTAATTTCTTCCATGATCTTGTATTGAACACGCTAGGTAGTGGATCAGAAATTCACTTATATGTCTGGTTATTAACAACGGGTTTTAAGGGTTAAAGAAACTCCTTGTAATGGCTGTCAGTGGAAAGATAGGAATAGTGGAGGTCTCGTGTCGTAGATTTACATACTTTATACACTTCATCCAGATTTTTATTAAATTGATCACACTTGAGACTCCACTCTCGTATTCTGAATTGAGCCATAGTCTCTCGTTCTCCAAACCACTCAGTTATTTCTACTTTTTTATACTTAGCACAACACGATTTTTTAAAAGCAAGGAAGTCATTTTACATAGAATTTATACAGCACGACAACTCGAACAGTAGACCATACTGTGTAAGGGTAAAGTCTCTAGAAAAAAATAACGTGTTAATATAATGTACAGCACTTTATGTATAGAAAAAAAAGCGACATAAAGACAGTCGGATAATCCGCCAATCGGTTAATAGAGTGACGGATAAACGGGGTTCCTACTGTATCCATTCATGTACAACCATTATTGTAAACTGTGTCTTATTCTGTGTCTATAGGCAAGCCTTGGAAGGTCAGATAGTAAAAATAAAAATAATACACAATAGAAAACGGCAATCTACCATTCGATGACTAAGAAATAAAACCTCGTATTTACAAAAATGGTAATTTAGTTTAACTACACTATTATTTAGGTTAACTAGGGTCAAGTAGAGCTAATATGTATGTATTTATTCACATTGCAAATGAGTAAATACCCGGCGGCAGTGGTAACTGGTTACACTCAAGAATGACAATTAATAATAAACAGAATTAATATTAAATTAATAAAAATACTAATAATAATACTAATAAATAATAATAATAACAATAGTATAATAAAATTAACAAGGAACATCCTAAATTAAATGAACCACGATCACTTAAAATAACATTTAAAGTAAATCTAATTTGTATCTTAACTCTAAGTTCGAACTAAAACCCTCGAGTATGATATGTTCATACATGCACAAGTACCTTTCAGCACTACACTCGTTTCGCTGTCAACTCACTCACTGCACTGGAACTACGATACATTTCACTGATACTATTCTGATTTCACTAACACTTCAAGACATTTCACTGTTCAAATACTTGGCTGTACCATTACAAACTATAAAACATCACTGACACAAACACACTTCACTGACACAACACACTTCTTCACTGATACAATACTTCAAATAACAAAACATTAATTACACTCTTTAAATAGTTGCATAATATACTACCGTCTTTTAGTAAAGTCCTTAAGCCTATTTTTAATTACATTTTTGATTATTGGTAGTAAGTCTGCAGGTAAAGCATTCCAGTCTCTGATAGTACGATTGAGGAAAGAAAACTTTCCAGTGTCCCTTAAAATCAACTAATCACAATTGTATTTCTTGATTGTAAGGGAGCATCTTACCTGATAAAACGCCTCGTACAATACTGGACATGTAAAAAATGTGTACTCTAGAATACAAATCTACACAATCAGTCGGATATGCAGATGATATAAACATAATGGGAAGAGCACAAAGACCATTGATAAAAATACTAGAAAAATTGGAAAGGATTGGAGTTGAAGTCGGTTTGAAAATAAACGAGGCAAAAACAAAGGTCATGAAATTACACAGAAAAGGAAGGAACCAGGATGTAGATATACAGATCTCCAACCAAAAAATAGAAATAGTAAATGAATTTAAATATTTAGGTGTAATTATCACGCATGACAATGAAGATAATATAGAAATCCTGAATCGAATTAAAGTAGCTAATAAAGCATATTGTTCACTTATCCCTCTAATTAGGTATCGTGGAGCCAATTGGAGAAGTTGAATTGAACTAGGCCTATATATAGCCTAGCAATGATCCGTAGTATAATTATATATGGAAGTGAAAATTGGATTTTCACAAAAAAAAAGTCACAGAATGCAGATGACAACTTCGAAAAAAGGTATTAAGGAGGATATTTGGACCAGTGGTAAGGGAAGGAAAATGGAGAATCCGATATAATAATGAATTATACAACTTATACAACGATACAGCTTTGTTAACTTTCATACGGATCAGGAGACTGCAATGGGCAGGACATATAGTCAGGATGGAGAAGGGAAGGATACCAAGGAGAACTTTAGAGAGACAATATGGAGGAAAAAGATCTGTTGGAAGACCACGGAATAGATGGGAGGATATGGTTGAAGAAGATACTACCAGTTTGCTGGGATTGCGGAACTGGAAGGTGGCAGCAAGGGATAGAGAAGAATGGAGAGAAAGAATTGGGGAGGCCATGGCCCGAAAACGGGCCGAAGAGCCAGAGATGATGATGTAAAAAATGTATGCTCAAAAGGCTGGTTTAGACACAAAAAGAAATTACAAATAATTCTGCCCGATTAACAGCAGCATTAATTATGATTCAGGTTGGGATACAGGAACAAGTATTAATAAAAATGACAGGTCACGCCAATGCAGCATCACTGAAACCCTATCTGCAGATAAATAAACAGCATCATTCATCGATCGTAGAAAAATTACTAACTACCAGGTCTCTAATACTCACTTACTCACAAATGGCTTTAAGGAACCCGCAGGTTCATTGCCGTCCTTACATAAGCCCGCCATCGGTCCCTATTCTGAGCAAGATTAATCCACTCTCTATCATCATCCCACTTCTCTCAAATCCATTTTAATATTATCTTCCCATCTACGTTTCTGCGTCCACAAAGGTCTTTTTCCCTCCGGTCTCCCAACTAACACTCTATATGACTTTTGGATTCACCCATACGTGCTACATGCCCTACTCATCTCAAACGTCTGGATTTAATGTTCTTAATTATGTCAGGTGAAGAATACAATGCGTGCAGTTATGCGTTGTGTAACTTTCTCCATTCTCCCGTAACTTCATCCCTCTTAGCCCCAAATATTTTCCTAAGAACCTTATTCTCAAACACCCTTAATCTCTGTTCCTCTCTCAGAGTCAGAGTCCAAGTTTCACAACCATACAAAACAACCGGTAATATAACTGTTTTATAAATTCTAACTTTCAGATTTTTTACAGCAGAGTAGATAACAAAAGCTTCTTAACCGAATAATAACTCGAATTTCCCACATTTATTCTGCGTTTAATTTCCTCCCTTGTGTCATTTATATTTGTTATTTTTGCTGCAAGATATTTGAATTTTTCCATCTCTTCAAAGGATAAATTTCCAATTTTTATATTTCCATTTCGTACAATATTCTGGTCACGAGACATAATCATATACTTTGTCTTTTCGGGATTTACTTCCAAACCTATCTCTTTACTTGCTTCAAGTAAAATTTCCGTGTTTTCCCTAATCGTTTGTGGATTTTCTCTAACAATATTCACGTCATCCGCATAGACAAGAAGCTGATGTAACCCGTTCAATTCCAAACCCTCTCTGTTATCCTGAACTTTCCTAATGGTATATTCTAGAGCGAAGTTAAAAAGTAAAGGTGATAGTGCATCTCCTTGCTTTAGCCTGCAGTGAATTGGAAAAGCATCTGACAGAAACTGACCTATAGGGACTCTGCTGTAAGTTTCACTGAGACACATTTTAATTAATCGAACTAGTTCAATAAGAATACACTGTCTAATATAGTAAAAGAATAATAATAATAATAATAATAATAATAATAATAATAATAATAATAATAATAATAATAATAATAATGTAATAAAACTCTTACAGGAATTTCCATCTCTTATCAATATTATTTCTCCACATATAGTCTAAATAATTGCGACTTCGTCTTACATAGTGTGATTAATTTGGAAGAGCGGTGAATGAAGAACCGCTCCAGAGTACCAGCTGCAGCATGCATGCTTGATACGCTGTGCAGATCTGTGCGGTGTATCGAGGGTTGGTTGAAGATGACATCGCGCGGTATAAATACGTGCACCCATAAATTACTGGCAGCGCTGTAATGAAATTCCTGACAGATGACCCCACGGGTCAAGAGTCGGGGGACGCGTCGATACGCGGGAGGTCACCGCACACAGCGTCCCGGCACCTGTGCGCCGCGGCGGCCAGTTTGCAGTATTGCAGTCTGCTGAAAAGGAAAACTTTACGAGGCAAAAGCGGCCTTTTGACAATATTGCTGTGTCCATGGCTATTGCTTTGTAGGAGCCACGATAGCTGGTTCGAATTGCACTATGAATCTGTCTAGTGCTAACCCCTATCACGGGAATCATACCATCTGTTTCTAGTCTGTAGCCCAAATTAAAAGGGATTCTTTACCAAGGCCCGATGCCGGACTGTATTCTCATACACAGAATACTAACCAATTTTGAAAACGCGGGTTCAAATCCCGGCGCCGGAGAGAATTTTTCTCCGTTCCATTACTCTTTCATCGTATGATGACGCAGAATATCTGCATGGAAATATCATATGTACTTCGGTACATTAAAATAATATATATGATATGCGTCCTATTCCGAGGCTTATTGCAGGGATTCGTAACAAGCTGTTTTTTACGGTGATGGGTTGTTAGCCCTTCGCCCAACCCCCAAGCTGGAGGACCACCCCTTATCGGCTGTCCACGACTGCTTATTCAATATATTCGCAGCTACCCTCCATATCTGGAGGCCGTCTCCTCTATCCGCAACCTGAGGACGCGCCATGCCGTGGTGATAGAGACCCACCATACATTACCCATATATTACCGGTTCTTCTGTATGGTTGTGAAACTTGGACTCTCACTCTGAGAGAGGAACATAGGTTAAGGGTGTTTGAAAATAAGGTGCTTAGGAAAATATTTGGGGCTAAGCGGGATGAAGTTACAGGAGAATGGAGAAAGTTACATAACACAGAACTGTACGCATTGTATTCTTCACCTAACATAATTAGGAATTTAAAATCCAGACGTTTGAGATGGGCAGGGCATGTAGCACGTATGGGCGAATCCAGAAATGCATGTAGAGTGTTGGTTGGGAGACCGGAGGAAAAAGACCTTTAGGGAGGCCGAGACGTAGATGGGAGGATAATATGAAAATGGATTTGAGGGAGGTGGGCTATGATGATAGGGACTGGATTAATCTTGCACAGGATAGGGACCGATGGCGGGCTTATGTGAGGGCGGCAATGAACCTTCGGGTTCCTTAAAAGCCATTTGTAAGTAAGTAAGTAATATGATATGCGTAAATCACTTCGTGATTTAAGACGGCGCTTATTCCGTCGGATCCCGGCTAACTAGTCACTCATAACGAGTGCACCTCAGCACATGTGTGGACTTCGGTCCTACGTTCATAGACATCTATGACGTAGTGCAGAGGGCGGCCACTAGAGGGAACCCAAGAGTTGGAACTTAATCTGAGACGATTCTGTCCGACGCCGGGGTGGAATCCGGTGTGGCTTATTGGATAAAGGATCAGCACGTAGAACTGAAAACCCGGGTTCAAATCCCGGCGCCGGAGAGAATTTTTCTCCGTTCCATTACTCTTTCATCGTATGATGACGCAGAATATCTGCATGGAAATATCATATGTACTTCGGTACATTAAAATAATATATATAATTATAGTGACTATTACACTTTTACTACGCCATACTACTTTTGACCAATAAAACGGTACGCAACGACGTGTTTCAACCAATCATGGCTGCTTATCCTACAATCATCTCCCTTGCATTTCTTTGTTTTTTTATCACTTCCTGGGATTTGTTTCTTTGTTTGCCAACATTGCACTTTCAATAATTGTACCCTTCAAAATGATTCATGTTTATTTCATCATCCTTAATTAAAAATTTTCTATCATTTATCTTATTTATATTAGGTTATGTTACAGCTTCTGCTGTAAGAGATTATGGATGGTCATGTATCAGAGATTGTTTAATATAATATATTGATAATTGAAGTGGAATGCAACTGTTTTAATAAAAATGAAATTCAATCAACAAAACCTTCTTGTCTAGTAATCGTCCATAGAGTTCAATGAAAATTATATAGTTGGCACAACTAGTAACAAGAGAACGGCTCATCATAACACACTACTGCCATCTAGCGGAATATTTGTAATGATGAGATGGTACAATCATACATTTTCAAGATAGTTTAGTATTTTAGTAAGTCAATTAATATTTTATTGTATTGGAGTACTTTATTTCTTCTAATCTTTATATCGTCGTTGTTCCTACAATAACTCCTATGTGCAAAATATAAAATTTTTCAGTAGGAAGAAAAAGCACATTTATACATCCTATGGCAGCCGTGCATAGGAGACTGTGAATTCTTATATTTTCGAAACAAAGAAATATAATTACATATAGGAGATTTTGTTATTTGCTGTATCACTATTTAAGTTATTTAATAGAGCAAAAATCTGAAAATCGATAAATATGTCGTGCAATGATCAATTAAATCCCACTCGAGTTTTGATTTTATCTAGATAAATCAAAACCTCTAGTGAGATTACTGTAAATAAAAATGAAACTTACCTATAGTAATGTCACAAGAGATCTGAGATTTTCCGATAATTCCGCGAGCAAAGCGAATAATATGTAAATAATATATCCCTAAAATTCGCTCACAAAATGTTAATAATTATATTTATGAATATTTAACCTATTCAGACTTTGTGAAGTCGAAATAAATGAATAACGATTACTGCAATAAAGAAATTGAATGTTATTCAGTAATCCCAATTGAGAAAAGCGAAATATAGCTTTAAAAATGTTAATTACATGTACTACGCTTTTGTCTTGTTATAATAATAATAGTAATACGTTTTCATTATCTGCTCAAATCTTAACTCAATTTAGACATTTTATAGTATAATTACAAATAACCTGATTAATACATTAATTAAATGAACAATTGTTATGCAGGAGTGTCATTTTCTTTAGATACAATGGACATGGAATTAGAAGATGAAGATGTAGATGTGGAAGTAGAATTTCGCACTTTATTGAGTACAATGGATTCATGCTCATCGATTTACGTGAAACAGTTGGCGACACTGACTAAACAAAAGAACGACATGCGATAAATTGTTAGTGACAATTTGAGCTGCAGAAATAGTCAACAAAATCACTCTCATACTCTTGAATAATGTATTAAAATTGAATAGAATTTCATGTCAATGTAACAAGAAAAAATGTGAGTTATTGATGTAAATGTGGCTTAACTATTATTGCCAATGTAGACAAGTAGAGGCCTAATTAATTGCGTGTAATGTAATTGTATGTATACAGGATGTTTAAAAAATACGGGGCATAATTTCAGGTATGTATTTCCCATATGTAGATAATCAAAATAGTTCATTACAACATGTGTCCGGAAATGCTTCATTTCCGAGTTATGGCCTTCACAACATTGAAATTCACCGGAACGTTTTTCTTTCCGCAGGTCGTTGTCATTACAGAATATGTTCAAAATGTCCACCTCCTGCTTGAATACAGACCTCACATCGATGTCTCATTGACCTGTGAACACGATCCCAAACTCCAGGAGTATTGCGTATGTCCTCAGAACATGCCACAATTCGATTCCGAAGGGATTCCAAATCAGGCACCGGAGACGAATAAACCAATGATTTTAAATGGCCCCACAAGTAGAAATAGCTACCCTTCGTGTGCTGATAGAAGGAGTCATGTTCACAGCTTTCAGAATCTCCTCCTGTACATCTGGAGTTGTAGATCTTGGTCGTCCCCTTCCCAAACCAGGAGAGTTAAATTTTCCATACTCGCACAGACGGTAATGGAGACGTACAGATGTCTTCCGATCTGGACATTGTCGCTGTGGGTACCTCTCCTGGTACAAACGACGAGCCAGCGCAGCATTGCCGTCCGCCTTACCGTACATGAAGTGTATCTCTGCCAGCTCTTGATTTGAATACATGTCGCACAGTCTAACGCCTACACAACACTGAATGTAACCTTCTCCTCGGAATGAACTGTCAGAGTGCCCTCTTAATGTCTCCTTTGACGGCAACGACCTGCGGAAAGAAAAACGTTCCGGTGAATTTCAATGTTGTGAAGGCCATAACTCGGAAATAAAGCATTTCCGGACACATGTTGTAATGAACTATTTTGATTGTCTACATGTGGGAAATAGTATTTAGTACGGTATTTTAGTATTTATTTATTTAACCTGGTAGAGATAAGGCCGTCAGGCCTTCTCTGCCCCTCTAATAGGGGATTACAACTATAACATGAACAATAAGATTACAATTAATATTAAATTTACAATTACAATTACAATAAAAATTAAAGTACGACAAGAATACCTGATTAATGAGAACTAGACATTTTATCATAGAAGTTAAGAACAAAGAATATTTTTGTATTTACTAAATTACAAATTAAACCTACAATAAGAAAATTCTATAGTGATGAAATTACCGGATATTGAAATATTTTGTGATAGATTAAGAGAACTATTTACAAGAAACCATGTCTGAACGAGTCTCAAGTCGACGTGGTTGGCGAGTTGGTATAGCGCTGGCCTTCTATGCCCAAGGTTGCGGGTTCGATCCCGGGCCAGATCGATGGCATTTAAGTGTGCTTAAATGCGACAGGCTCATGTTAGTAGATTTACTGGCATGTAAAAGAACTCCTGCGGGACAAAATTCCGGCACATCCGGCGACGCTGATATAACCTCTGCAGTTGCGAGCGTCGTTAAATAAAACATAACATTCATTCATAACATTTAACGAGTCTCAATTACTGACCAAGTGCCTAGTAAGTTTGCGTTTGAATTGAATTTTATTTCGACAGTCCCTGATGCTAGCAGGTAGCGAATTCCAGAGCCTTGGCAGGGCTATTGTGAAAGAGGATGAGTATGAGGAAGTGCGATGGGATGGTATTGTTAGTATTGTTTCATGGCGAGAGCGTGTGTTCAGATTGTGGTGGGAAGAAAGGTAAGTGAAGCGAGACGACAGGTACGAAGGAATAGAAGATTTCAAGATTTCGAAGAGAAGGAGAAGTGAATGTAAATTTCTTTTCTTATCTAGTTTAAGCCAACCTATTGCTTCCAGGGATGGGGTAATATGATCATATTTACGAACATTGCTTACAAAACGTACACACAAATTATGAGCACGTTGAAGTTTCGTTTTGTTGTCGCTGGAAAGGTCAGTCAGTAAAATGTCAGCATAGTCAAAATAGGGAAATACAAGGGTCTGCACAAGGGACTTTTTTAAGCAAGAGGGAAGATGAACATTTATCCCTTTTAGCACATGGATAATAGGATATACTTTTCTGCAGGTTTCTGTGATTTGCATGTCCCAGTTGAGATTATTATCCATGTGAATGCCAAGATTTTTTACCGAAGAACTGAAAGGGATATGCACTCTACTTACTTTAACGGGGGAAATGTCGAGGTGCTTTACAGCGTCGGTTTGCCTGAAATTATGCCCCGTATTTTTTAAACACTCTGTATATGTGTGTATATATGTAATAGACAGTGTGTATTTAATGTAGCCTACTAATGAGTAAATGAGTGCGTGTATATATATTGCGTATGTAGTACTTATATATGTTTGTAATATATGAAATACATGCACGTACAGTATGTATTAGTATATGACATCTGAAAATTTCGGAGAATCGTCCTTGATTAAACCTGTGCATGTATAAGGGTAGCTTGGCGTCGATGTGCCGCTGGGTTCCAGCCCCGCACGGTCCTTGCTGTGTAACACCGGCCTCCCCTAGCGAATCCATCAGCGAGAATTAGCAATTTAGTGGGCTCGCCTAATTGTACCGCTGGGTGTTTACATGGAACATGCAGTGTTGCCAGCATCGCCGCTTTAATGCCAAATGTTGTAAATTGTCCACAAAAATCCTGCTACCAGCTATTTAGCTGTTCAAACAAAAGTATCCGCCGTGTTTCACTTGTTAATTAATAGTTTGCTGTATTTTATTCCCTTTATTTTAAATGTGTACTTTTCATTTATCAAATCATTTATTTGTTCAAATCTTATTCAGTAATTTATTTCTTTACATTTTCGTCAATTTCCAAGTGCCCTTATGATATTTTGCTACAATAGTAGGTTTCTCCAAACTCTTAACATCGTCATGTTTGAGTGTGTGTGTTTTTATTATTATTATTATTATTATTATTATTATTATTATTATTATTATTATTATTATTATTATTATTATTATATATAATGGTATGGTTTAGTTCTAATTTTTTAATATTAGCCTATTTTACTAAAAATCTATAGATTTTACGTATTTTGTAAAGCTTTTAAGGTACTTTTTTGTGAATTGATCAAATGGTGGAGGCCAGGTTTGAGCTCTGCGCATTACGTCAGCTCGTAGAATTCTTTTTCATTTTCCATGTGTCACATCTTAGTATTATGTGGTTGATTATACTAATCACCTTTAATTTTTAACTTCTCTCTAAAATATGCCATTAGGAAAGTTCAGGATAACAGACAGGGTTTGGAATTGAACGGGTTACATCAACTGTTTGTCTATTCGGATGACGTGAATATGTTAGGAGAAAATCCTCAAACGATTAGAGAAAATACGGGAATTTTACTTGAAGCAAGTACAGCGATAGATTTCGAAGTAAATCCCTAAAAGACTAAGTATATGATTATGTCTTATGACCAGAATATTGTACAAAATGGAAATATAAAAATTGGAAATTTATCCTTTGAAGTGGTGGAAGAATTCAAATATCTTGGAGCAACAGTAACAAATATAAATGATACTCGAGAGGAAATTAAACGCAGAATAATGTGGGAAATGCTTGAGAAGCTGCTGTCAAAAAATCTGAAAGTTAGAATTTATAAAACCGTTATATTACCGATTGTTCTGTATGGTTGTGAAAATTGGACTCTCACTTTGAGAGAGGAACAGACATTAATGGTGTTTGAGAATGAGGATCTTAGGAAAATATTTGGGGCTAAGAGAGATGAAGTTACAGGAGAATGGAGAAAGTTACACAACGCAGAACTGCACGCATTGTATTCTTCACCTGACATAATTAGGAACATTAAATCCAGACGTTTGAGATGGGCAGGGCATGTATCACGTTTTGGCGAATCCAGAAATGCATATAGAGTGTTAGTTGGGAGGCCGAAGGGAAAAAGACCTTTGGGGAGGCCGAGACGTAGATGGGAGAATAATATTAAAATGGATTTGAGGGAGGTGGGATGTGATGATAGAGACTGGATTAATCTTGCAGAGGATAGGGACCGATGGCGGGCTTATGTGAGGGGGGCAATGAACCTGCGAGTTCCTTAAAGGCATTTGTAAGTATATATCAGCATGCTTCATTACATTGGAGGAATACTACGTATACTTTACATAAGATATTACAATATTGGTTAAGTTACCCATAATTTATAAAACGGCACTTTACAAGGTATTTACAATAATTGATCTTTCAATTCTTATAGATTCATGAGTTGCGTAACTATACTTCTCTTTTTTTTAATATTCTCCAATTTTAGGTTACAATCACTGTTACATTGTTAATTCTAATTTTGATTATCATTACATTTTATTAATATCTATAGATTTTACATGTTTTTGTAAAGCTTTTTAGGTACTCTTTTGTGAATTGATCAAATGGTGGAGACCAGGTTTGACCTGTACGCATTTTATCAGCTCGTAAAATTGTTTTTTTCATTTTTCATGTGGTACATCTTAGTATTATGTGGTTGATTGTCTGTTCTTTTGTAGTCTGCAAGGGCATCTTGAACCTCTGAAGGTACGATCTTGTAAAACCATGACCTGTCACAATAAAAGTTAATTCGGCTCCGATAGGTAAATATTTCTTCAGTCTTTCTTTAACTTATGAGAGGAATGATTTGGTTATTGCTCCTTTAATAATTGAGTTAGTCCACTGTTCTTGTCATTTTATTAAGCTCTTTCCTTAGTATTGCATCTCTCGGTATTTTATTATAAGCTATTTTCCCTTCATCTTCTGTGGCGGCTTTTTAGTAAGACGGTCAGCCATTTAATTCCCCAATATTCCGACATGGGCCTTCACCCATCTCAAGAGCACTGTCCATTGCTGTCTCCAGTTTCTTCAGTTCTTTCCTTATACAGGGTGTATCTAAATTGGTGTCAAATATTTCGGGGACGTGTTCCTAACACCAAAACATTACAAAAAGTTCATATGAACATTGGTCTCAAAATAATTTATTTCAGAGTTACAAGACAAAATTTAATGTTACAAAAATTGCTCGGAGTGGCTTCCTCCTGCTTCGATGTGTCCCCTAAACCTGCGTTACATGCTCTGGCGTGCTCTGTTGAAAATTCCTGGAGTGTTTCGTATTTCGTGAAATCCAGTTTGGATACGCTCTCAGAATATCAACATTAAGTACAGGAGTCGCATAAACCAAGGACTTTAATGTCCCCAGACGAAGAAATCCATTGGAATCAAATCAGGCGATCGAGCAGGCCATGCACTGAATCCCCTTCGATCAATACATCTTTGGGGAAATCGATTATTAAAAAATTACGAACTATCAGACTGAAATGAGCTGGAGCAGCATCGTGTTAAAACACATTCATTGGATGACGTCCAGAAGCACATCATCAAGTAAATGATGCAAATCATTTCGTTCTGTTCACTCACAGAATACATTTTCTTCTGATTTCTTTCCTCTACAAAATACAAACAAACAAAAAAACCATCAAACAATCAGCGGTCAATGAACGGACAATTCCTTTAATAACTCCCTAACGAATGGTTTTCAGACCCATATTCTTATTAACTTTTTAAATTGTTTTGATGTTAGGAACACGTCCCCGAAATATTTGACACCAATTTAGATACACTCTGTATTTTCAACGATTGGATTGTGTTTATTTCTGTTCTGCAAAAGTGTCAAGTGATGGTAGGCCTATGTACGTGGGGTGTAACTTTAATAGTGGCAACACTGCTGTAAAGCGAAAAGAGATGGAGTTAATTGTTGTCACTTCTACCACATGTTAGTCTATGTCTGCACTCCTCCCCCCCTAAAAGAACTCTTCCGTCCGACTCACAGCGCATGCGCTGTGGAGAGTTGAAGTTAGTCTCCTGTTAGTTACAGCTCTAAGCGGTTGTGTTTCGCCATGTTTACAAAGCAGGAACAGCGATCTTGGCTGAATGTTAATGCACAGTATTTCCATCATTTTTTGAGCATAATCTGAGACCAGCGTCGCGAAGAAAGCACCCACACGTTTTGCAGAACCCTCCCATCATTTTGTAGGATAACGCAGGGGCGCACACGGCACAGCTTGTAGCTGATTTGTACCGTCGTTGGGGGTGGGAAATGCTTTTCCATTCACCAAATTCACCGGACTTAAGCCCTGTGATTATGACTTAATCCCAAAGATGAAGGAACCACTTCGTGACGTTCGATTCCGGACTGTTCCCGATATTCTGCAGGCAGTAGGGCGGTCCATCAGAAGCATCAACACAACAGGAGTTTCTACACCAGGCATGTCAGAAATCAGACTCTGAATGTGCAGTTATGTGCGCGGATCGCCGGTCTGTGCAGGTTGCATCAATCAAGCGTTGCTCTTACCCGTTCTTAGCTGGAGGGGTGTACAATAATCTATTCTGCGCTTCTAGGTTTGGATTAAATGGACATTTTGACATTATAAACATAGTTAGCAGAACGAAAAAAACACAGTTTTTATCAGTGTCTATATTTAACAATTGTAATACAAGAAACTTTAGGCTTACTCAGTTATACTTCACAAAGTAGTGGTTTGTAAAGCAGAATTTATTAATATGATTTTTATACAGTATTTGAAGAAAAAAAAATTGCAGTAATTTCGAAACAACAAGAAACGAACAAGTATTTCATTTATTTTAAAATAACAGACCCTACTCTTTCATTGTTCGTCAAGCATTATTATTTACTGTGACCGTTGGTACACAAATGTTGAAGAAAATATTATACTTCCAATTAATTACATGCAGTAGGACATTGTGAAGATTTTACACTGAAATCATTTCTCTGCTGTATGTCAATATAAATTAATATTAATATTAATAAATATAAATTAAGCTTAGAATTTAAATTCACATATAGTTTATTTGAAAACGTTGAGAGTAAGTATTGAAAAGTCGGGAGCGTTACTCAAAGAAATTAAAAGTGTAGTTCACAAGCTGTGAAACGACGATATTCTCTTTATGTCAGATTTAAAGATTTATTAATATAAGTATATTGAATTAATATTGTGACGTGAGATGGAAAATTTCCCATTATATTTTTTCCAGAAAATTTTTCCGTTTCGCAAATAGTTGTTTTCTTCTCTCCTTACAACCTCAAGAGCCTCACATGTATTCCTCACTATATTCTCATCACTTACTAGTTTTTATGAAATGAAAGTCGTAAGACGTCTAACCTTTGATGGCTGTGTTAGTACAGACTCCAAAACAACGCCATTGTCAAGTACGGTTTGCCGTGAGAGTACTGATTAAGAAATAAGCGCTGGCATTATGATATTTTGAGAACTTTACTAATCTGATCTAAATTGTCACCTCACAACACGATTACCTCTGCATAAGCTGATGAAAGCCTTTCATTTTAAAGTAATTATTATTGTTGGATGAGGAAAACATTATAACAATTATGTTATATGATTCGTAATTTCTGTTCTCCGTTATCTGTGAACTCCTCACTTTATTTATCATAACTCATTCACAGACACAGCCAAATCGGCACTCGTACTGAAACTGTGTTACTGAAACAGAAGCTGCTGCAGGTATTGTATAGCCCTGTCGCGTTCCCCTGCAAGGCGATTCACTCCCTCCAGGTAGGGGAATAGAGACTGCACATCGCACAGAGACAGTTGCACGATGTGCAGGGTTTTGACATGCCTGGACTACACGGATACTACGACTTCCACATCGCTGGCAACGAGTTGTAGACAATGCTGGTTACTACATGGAAGGACTGTAGAAGTTTCACAGATGTATCACTTGTATATTCGTAATAAATAAATAGTTGTCATTATTAAATTTACAACCTGTGTATGTATTCTGACGCTTGAGTTGTTGCACATTGTATTGTTCCGCTCAATACTGAAAATGGCGGCGCCTACACTGTAACAAACTTCATAGGAGGGATAGGACCACAGCTTTCAACTTCAAATATGCTAATAGCCCTGCCATAATCTAGTCGGAAGAAAGTCAAGTAGAAACTTTATTGGGATGTTGCATTGTGTGGGCTTCCCCCAATTAAAGAGGAATTGTGCCGAGACGGGGAGAGGGATTATGCACGTAGAATAGGATTACTTGTTCTCTTCGGTTGAGATTTTCTTCAAATTCCACTCACTTATTTCTTAGGAGAATGCGTATGAAAATTAATCTCTAGACTTTATGATTTCATGAGCAGAGAATTCTATAGGTGTCAGTCATTCGTTTCTTTGCCACTTATATTTAAAATTTATTTACCAAAATCCGGAGATTTGTTCCCGTAAATGTCATGGTTTCAAATTTCGATTGAACTCATGTCGTCGGCGCAGTTAAAAAGGAAAACAACTCAAAATTTAAAGTTTTGAAAAACCTGAATTTTAAAGTTTTGTGTTGCTGTGAAAAATTCAGTTAACACATTCTAATTTAAAACTTATAGTATATACAGGGTGAACCGTAAGAAATATAATAATTTTTCTGTATGACTCCTTTAGTAAAGAGCAACAAAATAATTGAAATACCATTTTGCTATATTTTAAATAATTTTCCAGAAAAATATGCATGTGGATGCGGGATGACTTAAGGAAAAGTGAAGTTGTTTCGTATCAGAATATATGGCACATGCCGCGCCGTCCGTCTTTTGTGTACCTGGCGAGAACAGCAGCGTAAAGAACTAAGGAACCCCGGTCCGTTCATAGTAATATTGCAACGCAATGTGTGCAGTTGTGTTATCCTGCTCAAGTATTTAGTACGAGTTGAATAGTGTAGTGCTGATCCATTCATAATGTAGAAGGCAAAACATTCAATCCGCTCAGAGATACGAAATGCAATTAAGAAGTATGAGAGTGACTTTTGTCTTAACGGAGACAATATCGTGTGTAATGTATGTAAAATTGAAATAAAACCAGAACTCAGGCTATAGAGAAACATTGCAACAGTACATCGCACAGGAATTGCGTTGAAATGAAATCTGACGAACCACCACCACCACCACCACCATCATCACCATCACCATCATCATCATCATCATCATCATCATCATCATCATCATCATCATCATTTAGTATGCGGGTCTAACGACACGTGCAACATGATGCTCATTGAGTGATCCCCATTTTAGAGGTTTTCTTCAGAAATTCTCTCAATACAAAAACTGTTTAAGCGATAGGCGAAGACGATTCAGCTTCGACAACTTACGAGAATATATCGTCGTTTACTGCAAGGCTGGTAATTGCATCAATGATGACGAGGACTGAACCTTGCAAGGTATGTACTACAGTACTACAGTACGTTATTTTTCTTTTCCTTCTGACTGTACGGAGATACAGTAGCATGTTGACGTCGTCTGTTCACGTTTAAAACCTATTCAGCCAATGGTCTGAATGAAAAAAATGTAACATAATAGTAAATGTCCACTTACATTCAACGATAAGTCATCCCGCATCCACTGTCTATTAATGACTCAACTTCTCTTCTCTTCCCATTTTAAGACTGGTTTATAATAAACCGGGAACGAGAACCAGAACGAAAACGGGAAGCGAAGAACATGAACGTGAAAATTTTGTATTCAAAATAAACAGAGAACGGAAACGGCTATGCATATCTATATGTATGTCAATAACGATATATAAATTCGATATTACGCATTCTAATGTTATCTGTGTAAACTTGACCAATGGCAGTCTCTCATAAGTACAAGCCAGCGGACATAAACATAGGTTAAACATCTTCGAAATTTAAGATACGGAATATTTAAGAATTCAATTGATATGTTAGTTCTATCACATATACACGTAACATATATGGGAAATTATTCTACTGAATTTCTCCGTTAGTTACAAGCAATGAATGGACAAGATATTACTGTATGTCACGGCCTCCTTGCTACAAAATATAAGACGACCAAATAGCTTTTGATGACAACAGAATGAATCTAGTAGGCTGTGATCTGAAACAAGAACGGCGAAGTTAAAACTTGGCCAACTCTCCGTTCCCGTTCCCGGGCTCCGGCAAGCTTCTCGTTAATATAATATGGTATAATAAATTGGGATGGAGTAGCATCATCTGTACTTAATCCAATAATTTTATTTTACAGAAGGTTAATAAAAATTTGTCTAACCAAAATATGGATTACCCAACTAATTTAATGTATACAGATTTTAAAATATTAACTATTGAAGAAATGTATAAAAATAGTTTACTAACTTATTAACACAGAAATCAAATGAAACATAAATCTAATCGACATGAATATCGTACTCTAAGAAAAAAGTCTATTTTTCCATTAATTGAGCCTAAATGTCATACATGTGCAGCTCGTAAACATGACCCTAGTTTCGGCCCAGGACTTTATAATAAAATTACAAACCATGTCCCTAATTTTAAATATTTTAAAATTGAAACTTTTAAAAAATAAATTTATAAAATTATTCGTGCTATACAGGGTGTATCTAAATTGGTGTCAAATATTTCGGAGACATGTTCCTAACACCAAAACATTACAAAAAGTTCATATGAACATTGGTCTCAAAATAATTTATTTCAGAGTTACAAGACAAAATTTAATGTTACAAAAATTGCTCGGAGTGGCTTCCCCCTGTTTCGATGTGTCCCCTAAACCTGCGTTACATGCTCTGGCCTGTACTCTGCTGAAAATTCCTGGAGTGTTTCGTATTTCGTGAAATCCAGTTTGGATACGCTCTCAGAATATCAACATTAAGTACAGGAGTCGCATAAACCAGGGACTTTAAATGTCCCCAGACGAAGAAATCCATTGGATTCAAATCAGGCGATCGAGCAGGCCATGCAATGAATCCCCTTCGACCAATACATCTTTGGGGAAATCGATCATTAAAAAAATTACGAACTATCAGATTGACATGAGCTGGAGCAGCATCGTGTTAAAACACATTCGTTGGATGACGTCCAGAAGCACATCTTCAATTAAATGATGCAAATCATTTCGTTCTGTTCACACACAGAATACATTTTCTTCTGATTTCTTCGCTCTACAAAATACAAACAAAAACCATCAAACAATCAGCGGTCAATGAAGGGACAAATCCTTTAATAACTCTCTAACAAATGGTTTTCAGACCCATGTTCTTATTAACTTTTTTAATTGTTTTGATGTTAGGAACACGTCCCAGAAATATATGACACCAATTTAGATACAGCCTGTATAATATTAACAAATGTGTATATTTTTTTACCTTTTATTTCTGTCGACTACATTCATGTTTTTATTGAATATCACTGGCGTCTGTCTGATTGTCAATTTATATTAAATGTGTTTTTTCTCTCTTTTCCTCTTTCTTCTTCTTCTTCTTTGCTCTTGTGTGTTATTTATTGGTTTAAATTAAGTTACTTACTGTATTTAGTAAACTGTCCTTGTAAATTTTATGTTATATTATTGACTAACACCACACCGTACACGAGCCTGGAGCTTACGGTAGTGGCTAGAAACATTTTGTTTTATAATTTTAATTTGTACTCGATAGATAGCTAGCTAGCTAGTTAAATAAATTAAATAAATACATTTTAAATGCTCACATTTAAACACATATTTTTTCAAACATTTCCGTTCTCGTTGTCGTTTCCGTGCCCGGGTTATTGTGAACCAGTGTATAATGTATGATCTTGTGACTTTATGAATGTGTATGGTAACCTGCGTATATTTCAATAGCATGATCTAGTTGCGCAGTCGAAAGCAAGGAACAGTCAACCAAAAACACTGTGTCGTTGCTACACTCCTTCGACAGGCGCGGAGGAGGGTATAATGTAACTATTTGATCCAAGTGCTGCTGGAAAGGTCTCAGAAGAAACTGCCGCCATATTCCACGCACATAGACTTTTACTGCGGCGTCGCCCCAAATGTCAGGAGAGGAGGCCTGTCAGTGGACCGTGGAGAATCGGCATAACCTGAAGGAAGCGATTTTATATGGACTCACTTAGCTCAGCCGGTAGCTTGATCTGCAGAGTTATCACAGAGGATCTTCTCCGTAACTTCCAGATTGTCCTTAGTCCCACTCGCCTCCTGACAAAAGACTCTCAAGACTTTTCCCTCACGAGGGAATCTTCCACACCACTCAGCCGAAACAGTCTTGAAAGGCTGTAGACAGGAAAAGCGACTTGTAGAAATGTATGTATATAGGCCAGCCGTGGCGAGAACGTGACTCGCGAGACATTGTGGCTCGCAGTGATAGCTGTGCATTTCGCTTGCTTCTAACCTCCGCCATCCCCCATCCTCTCACTCATTGGAGTCAAACTCCGTTCCATTTATATTTGTCTCTGACCTACGATGGCATATGTCTCTCTCGAAACCATGTACGAAAGTTCCAAGTAGGATGGGAGGACGCATTTTTTGCTGTCAATATGATGAGAATATTAAATGTAGGCTATGATTTGTTCACAAGTATTACAAGGAAAACGGTTATATAACATAGTAGTAGTAGTAGTAGTAGTAGTAGTAGTAGTAGTAGTAGTAGTAGTAGTAGTAGTAGTAGTAGTAGTAGTAGGTTTATTTTGCCTGGCAGAGTTAAGTCCATGAGGCCTTCTCTTCCACTCAACCAGGTTTTAATAATATACATGTGATACAAAATTTGATTGCAAGACAACACAAAAGAAAATACCTTAGAAATTACATAAAATATAATAGGAAATTACAATAGACAAGATCAGTTACATAATATATAAAATAAAGTAGAAAATTACACAATATCAAAATCAGTTGCATAACATAAGGGGAATACACACACACACACACACAATTTATAAGACCTAAAATGCCCGAGACAAATTGGACGATTAATTATTATTCAGTTAATATACTAATTGGAGAATACATATGGGTGACAAGACATAAAATGTTGATTAGCAAAGTCCTACTAAATGGCATACAAACACAAATGATTAAGTAATATATGAAGATAATAAAAAAATGAAAAGAGAAAAAAAGAAGAAGAGAGAGGAGAAAAAAATAACAACTTGGTCATTTAAGACTATTTAGAAACTTCCGCAAGAGTCTAGTTCTGTTCAGTAAAGACATTTCTAAGTAGAGTGTACTTAAAAGATTTTAGACTCCGACTGCTCCTGATTTCCTGTGACAAGGAACATACTACATGTTACTGATGAAACATTAAAAGGTTATGTTATTATTGTTGTTATCATCATCATCATCATCATCATCTCTGTACGTCGACCCTTTTTCAGCAGATGTACGAATAATGCGGTTAGCTCTTCAATTTGAACTCACTGATTTACTATGTGATGTCAAATGAAAGCTAGATGTAAGGACTTGACAAATGTTGAACTTTCAAATCTTTGCCAAAAAATAAATATCCGAAGCTTCGTTCTTTCGCTTGCTCTGTTGAAGCCATGTTCGCTACAACTTACGTTTGTGAAAAATTATTTTCGACAATTAAAATAGTAAAAACCAAGTTTAGATCACTACTGACAGACAAATACCTTCGTGATCAACTACGACTGGCAGTAAGTGACATAATTCCTGATTTTGAAACTTTGTCGCAGAGACATTCTGAAGACAGTTAATTTTAGGTTGTGATATTGTTCATTTATTGTTCATTTCTTTCTTCGTTACACGTACTAAACATTAGTTTGTAGCCTTGTACTTATAAAATTATATTTAAGTTCTTGACGTAAGGAAAATGAAAATCCGTTAATAAGTCAGACAGTTGCTTCACTTCCCCTTCGGGTGTCCGCCTCCCTCCATAGGTGCTATACACGTTGCAGGTTACACAATGGCTCGGCGCACGATTACATTTTCGCCACCGCTGATGTAGGCCAATTTATGTATTTATTCACACTGAAAATGGGTATATACCCGGTGGCAGTGGTAACTAATTACACTCAATAATGACAATTAATAATAAACACAACTAATAAAAATACATTTAATAATAAATTAATAATAATACTAATAATAATTAATAATAATAATAATAATAATAATAATAATAATAATAATAATAATAATAATAATAATAATAATAATAATAATAATTTTTGTTTGAAATACAGCTTAAATTTTTTCTGCACTATAACATTTTAAGTAAATCTAATTTGTATCTTAATCCTAAGATCGAACTAAAACCCACCGTTCATACAAGCACAAGTACCTGTCAACACTACACTCATTTCGCTGTCAACTCACTTATTGGACTGGAACACGTTAATACAATAAATCACCGGAAAAATAAAATAATTTACACTGACTACTTACTTTACGAGTCTGTACAAATTACGAGTGACTGTCAACATTTTAAGTGTTTCAAAAGAAAAAAATTCTCCTTTCTGATAAAATGCGTTTTCTTCTGTCGTAATGAAGTGCTCGCTACTAAATTCTTGTATTGGGGCACTCATTTCAAACCGTCTAGCTTTGTTTTGTTTTGACATGTTCACTGAACAGCAGACCTGAAGTATGTACGCCGCGTTATACTCCGTAGGTACCTACATTGTTGCGCGTTGCTCAGAGGTTTTAGGTAACCAAACGTTTCAATTCTAAGCAATTGATAATAGACTATAGTAATATACGTTACAAGAGCGGTATGTTGACGTTTTCATGGTCGAGGAAAAGATTGAAAAAGCGAAACGTAGTTGAGCTTTTTTAATTTCCGAGAACATGAAAACAAACATACCGCTCGTGTATCGTACATTATTTTGTGCGAAGATCGTTTATTACATATCTGAAAGACGAATTTCTAATTAGTTGCAATGAATTCTCCATGTTGGTTTCTGTTTAATGACGGCAACTTCGGAACACCAAAATATCTTTCTTCAACATTGTTGCTATAAAATGTTTTCTGTGTTTACTATACTCCAGCAGACCGTGATATACGTCTGTCTTTTTCCAGTGTATAAATGCGAACTTAAAACAAACGGTAAGGTTATGTAATGATTTATTTTTCATTTTAATATTTTAAAATATTATTTTATATAACATATTGCAGTAATAACATT
This sequence comes from Periplaneta americana, assembly GCA_025594305.2. NCBI lineage: Eukaryota > Metazoa > Arthropoda > Insecta > Blattodea > Blattidae > Periplaneta > Periplaneta americana. The sequence continues at coordinate 18,425,854 of JAJSOF020000009.1, read as the reverse complement.
GGCATCTGGAATCTTGTTGATTTTTTCACGGCTTCCTTAATGTTACTTGTATCAGGAATGCAATAAGTTTCGTGGAGTAGTAGACTTTACTTAATTTTTGCAAATATTTAAAAACAATAATTAACATTGCAATTTAGGTGAAATTGCAGTGGTAAGTTTCAATTTATAATTATTACTATGTTAAACGTCTCTAAAAATAATATGTTAAAAGCCTAAAGCAGTAAAATGAATGTCCCGCTTAAGCGGTAAGAAGAGGGAAATTGTTATGTGTGTTACGTTGGGAATACTGAATGTGGTATTTCACACTTACCGCGTATTGGTTCTGTGCGGAAAACAAGCAATTAGCTGTTTATCATTTATTGGTCTCGGCTTAATGGACACTATATGTAATTTATCAGCTTGTACAACGCACAAAGTCAGTGCTGTCATTATGTACTTATAAAATGTTGTCCACAACGAATCTCACACCTTAAACTTAAAGTATTCTTAAAATCTTCCGTCCTGTAACGTAACGCCTTAACCGTGCTCCACTCTTTAAACCTAGGCCCTAAGACAAAAGTAAAACATGCCTGTGATGAAAAAATAATTGCAGTGGGACGATCCGAGCTGAAGACGTGTATTGTGTCCCGGGATTCCCCTCCTTCTGACATTTGGCTCTTGCACACTGTTGACAGTGCTGCATGTTGCATACCTTTCAGGGCAGTTCTGCTGGTTTTGTTGTTAATCATGTATTAGCGTGACGTCACCGGCGACCTTTCAAAACAAGCGCTGCTCCCGAAGAAACGAGGGCTCGGTGCTTGATCTCGAGGGGTGGGGGTTGAATTTGATAGGGGAAAATGTCACGACCTTTGGTGGTTCTCCGTAACTAGTTCTCCAGTGCGCATGGGGACTCGGACATACAGGGTGTTGCAAAGTTCATCTCGAGGTTCGCACCGAAATAATCATGCACGCTGTGTGTAGGTGAGGTTTCATCTGTGGAACTATATTGTTTACTATTTCGCTCATGTAATCACTGACCAATCCCGTATAAGAATTCGTTCAGTTTCAACAACTCACAGTCATCTATCACTGTAATCTACACTAATAATAAATCTGTAACCAAAATGTTTCTGGTAATTTTCGCTTTTCCAAAAATAATTGGTGTTAACATGTATAATTAACCATCCTGAGACCAAAAATAGGCATTTTTGAAATTTTTGTTTGTATGTCTGTCTGGATATGGCCGGGTAGCTCAGTTGGTAGAGCAGCTGGCTACGGACTGACTGGAAGATCCGGGGTTCGATCCCAGGTGGTGACAGGATTTTTTCTCGTTGCCAAACTTTCAGAACGGCCCCGAGGTTCACTCAGCCTCCTATAAAATTGAGTACCGGGTCTTTCCCGGGGGTAAAAGGCGGTCAGAGCGTGGTGCCGACCACACCACCTCATTTTAGTGCCGAGGTCATGGATAGCATGAGGCTCTACCTCCATGCCCCCCAAGTGCCTTCATGGCATGTTACGGGGATACCTTTACCTTTTATCTTTTTTATGTCTGTCTGGATATTTGTTACCTTATCACACGATAATGGCTGAACCGATTTCTATGAAAATTAGTATATAAATTAAGTTTAGATTTTAGACTATATGGCATTCAAAACACTTTATTTAAAAGGGCGGGTTATAAGGGGGCCTGAATGAAATAAATCGAAATATATCGCTTATTATTGATTTTTATGAAAAATGTTACATAAAAAAGTTTCTTTAAAAATGATTTCCGATAAGTTTTATTCTATACAACATTTTTATAGAACTCATATTTAACGAGATATACGAGTTTTAATGTAACAATGCGTTTTATCAGTGCCGCATCAGACTAATAGACTATAATGAAAAGAAAACAAATGACTGCGTCTATTTAAGGCGGCCTTGTATAACAATCGTAAGATATTCATTTAACACTATTTTATACGGATATAAAATTGTATTCTGTAATGGAAATATACTGTTCAGTTCATCGTTATATTACTACAGATCCAAGTAAATGTTTTTTTTTATGACTATTACACTCTTACTACGTCATACTACTTTTGACCAATAAAATGGTACGAAAGGACGTATTTCAACCAATCATGGCTGCTTATCGCACAATTTTATCGCGTCCCTAGCATTTGTTTAATTTTATCGCGTCCCTAGCATTTGTTTAATTTTATCGCGTCCCTAGCATTTGTTTCTTTGTTTGCCAACATTTGAAACTGCGCTGGTCTGGACGTCAAAAATATATATAAAATTACAAACCACTCCAGTCGATGCACAGCAGTTTCAAATATGACTCGCATTGGCATTCAAGAACAAGAATTAATAAAAATCACTGATCATACCTATGCATCTTCAGAAATCCGATTTACAAATAAATGAAGAGCACCATTCGGAAATCCTGAATAAGTTGAATACACCATGTAGGCCTAAATCAACGAGTTCCACTTCTATTACGCACACGTCCAATATAACATCAATTGAACCACCAACCACATTCAAATTTGAAAATTGTACATTCAATAATTATTCCTTTTAAAATTATTCATTCGGAAATCCTGAATAAGTTGAATACACCATGTAGGCCTAAATCAACGAGTTCCACTTCTATTACGCACACGTCCAATATAACATCAATTGAACCACCAACCACATTCAAATTTGAAAATTGTACATTCAATAATTGTACCTTTTAAAATTATTCATGTTTATTTTTTATGTCATCGTTGTTAAATAAAACTTTTCTAACGCTTGTGTATATTAGTTAGGTTATGTTATAGCTTCTGCTATATGATATTATGGATAGTCACGTATCAGAGATTGTTTAATATTAAGATTTATTGAAAATCATCTATCAAGTGACGTTGATTACTGGGATTCGGATAATTGAAGTGGAATGCAACTGTCTTAATAGAAATGAAACTGAATCAACAAAGCCTTCTTGACTAGTAACAGGCCACAGAGTTCAATGATGATTCCATAGTTGGCACAACTGATACCGGTAACAAGAAAACATCATCATAAAACACTACTGCCATCTAGCGTAATGTTGAGATGGTACAATAATACATTTGAAGACAGTTGCATTTTCGTAAGCCAATTAATATTTTATTGTACACTTTGTTACTTCTAATCTTTATATACTTTCTTCTAATCGTGTAATAGTCAATTAAATCCCACTCGAGTTTTGATTTTCTCTATCGATAAAATCAAAACCTCTAGTGAGATTACTGTTGATAAAAATATTGTTCTCTGCTCTGGTTTTATTTCAGGCGAGGTTTTTTTATGGGAATTTAAAACTTGTAATATAAATTACATGAGCTTATTTTGACACTTGATCATGTGTGTGGGAAGTATGACAATTAATAAATGTTTATCTATATTAATATAACTATAGAGAATGTTTGTGTGTTTGTATGAAGGAATCTCAGAAATTACTTAACCGACTTGGATAATTATTTCACCATTTGAAAGTGTAGTTTCTAGGGATGGACGTTATGCTATATGTCATTACGGTAACTTCTGAGTAAATCGAGGACTGAGGTAGAATTAAAATAGATCCTTACGCACAGAAAACTTGATATTCTGTCCAAGTACTGTATTACTTGATTATTTGAACTTTATTTGGTCCCCATAAAATACTCTAATTTTATACATTTAAATTTATTTTTGTCCAAAGAACATAATAGTATTTTTACGAGTTTGGTCGTAAAGATGAATATTTTCCCAGGACCAAAAATACAGAAAATATGGAGTAAAAATTAGTATTTTACCGTTGTAGCTGAGTCATTTTACAAAGTGTCACGAAATGGCGTTCCTGCGCTCACAATTATTTACCCATATTCGTTTTCTGTGTTTCTTAAAATAATATTTATGTACCACATTCATTTTCATTTTTTTTGCTCATACGTAAACAATGATGCACAACCGAGCGAGTTCGCTCAGACGGTAGCGTTTGAGACTCGCATTCGAGAGGTCCCGGGTTCAAACTCCGTGGCCGACTAATCTGACTGGGGTTTTTCTTGGTTTTCCTTAGTCACAAAGGCAAATGTCGTTATCAACACACTTTTAAATAATATAAGACAGTACAACACCTTATTTCAAGTGGCATCGTTTGGTGCAAAAAATACATAAATTCAATTCTGTGCCATCATTTAAAGTTAGCGTAGGCTAGGTTAATCATTTAATTGGAAATCTTCTTTCATACGATGTTAAATGTTATGTTTTATTTAACGACGCTCGCAACTGCAGAGGTTATATCAGCGTCGCCGGATGTGCCGGAATTTTGTCCCGCAGGAGTTCTTTTACATGCCAGTAAATCTACTGACATGAGCCTGTCCCATTTAAGCACACTTAAATGCCATCGACTTGGCCCGGGATCGAACCCGCAACCTTGGGCATAGAAGGCCAGCGCTATACCAACTTGCCAACCAGGTCGACTCTTTCATACGATGAAAGAGTAATGGAACGGAGAAAAATTCTCTCCGGCGCCGGGAATTGAACCCGGGTTTTCAGCTCTACGTGCTGATGCTTTATCCACTAAGCCACACCGGATACCCACCCCGGCGTCGGACAGAATCGTCTCACATTAAGTTCAAACTCTTGGGTTCCCTCTAGTGGCCGCCCTCTGCACTACGTCATAGATGTCTATGAACGTAGGACTGAAGTCCACACATGTGCTGAGGTGCACTTGTTATGAGTGACTAGTTGGCCGGAATAAGCGCCGCCTTTCGCATATCATTCTTCGGTACATTAAAATAATATATATATAAATAATCTTCTTTCAGCTGAGAATAAGAGCCTTAGTTCTTACAAGTAGGCTATATTTTAATTTAAACGCTGACCAATTGTGTATTAGGTCTAATATAGTATCAAGCTTATTAGAACTGACTGAACAACTCCAGAAATTATTGTATGATAATAACAATTACATTCACAGTTTTAAATACAACTTGAAAATGATTCAGAAGCAAACGACTTACAACATGTAATAAGCTATTATTCACAAAGTACTTACAAAACTGTATTTAGATTTAAGTCAATAACATTTATTTCTAACAAGTGCAGCGAAGCGCACGGGTATGGCTAGTAGTCGAAATAATCTTCTGACATTTGATTCGCAATTGTCTGCATATTGTCGTACCTGATTCGCAATTGTTTCAGTTTAGTACGGAGATTATTTAGAAGGCAGTGACAGCTCATCCTCATTGAAACCCTATGTGCAAATTAAACATAACCTCATTATAAACAAACTACGAAACAAATCTGCATCGTCATACTTTTATTTTTAAAGAATGCCAATTCCATAACTTACTGTACTTTCAATTAGATGACATAAGTGTGTATTAAGATCCATATTATGTTTTAAACTTTTATCTAGAATATTGACATAGGGCAAATTACAACTTTCATTGTGTTTATTATTCAGTTTAATAAAATTCAATACTTTACATTAGTATTATTATTATTATTATTATTATTATTATTATTATTATTATTATTAGTATTATTATTATTATTATTATTATTAAACTTTAACGTTTTGTTCAGTGATCTCAGGATTGATTCCGCTCAGAAACTACAGCGTGTTCATAACGCGTGTGTCCGCTTCATTTGTAACGTTCGATACTACGATCATATCTCACCTTCGTTTGAGAAGTTATCATGGCTTAGGTTACATGAGAGGAGAAATCTGCACTCACTTTCTGTCCTATATCGAATTATGCACACTTCATCCCCCTATTATTTATTCGCTCGTTTTCATACTCTCTCTCGCTATCATAATATTAATACTCGATCACAACGCGATAACACGCTAGAAATTCCACTTCACACATCATCTCTGTATTCCTCATCTTTCACTGTTGCTACCTCTCGTCACTGGAACTCTCTGCCGCCTGAAGTCAAGGGCTGCCGAACATTGAAATCTTTCAAATCCAAGTTAGAAAATTATCTTATGACGAGTTGCCAAACTAACTTACTATTATGACAAGTGTTGTATTGCATGTTTCCACGTATTCACATTTTTTATGTTCTAATGATATTCAACTTATTTTATATTTTTGTTTTCATATTTTCCGATAATGGTATATCTATAATGTGATAAGTTGAGCTATATATAATCATAATTTTCCTTACTCTGTGTGTACTTAAAAATATTGTATTCATTGTATGCTTTGTACTGCACTATTTTATTACTATTATTATTATTATTATTATTATTAATATTATTATTATTATTATTATCAATAATTGTCTTATTTTTCATACTTTGTATGTCTCATTTATTTTGACCTGCTGTTCACATTTTATTGTACTTTTTCTTTCTATCTGTATGTTATATACTAACTTATGTCTGATTTCTACTTAATTGTTGTTTATATCTTATTATTATTATCTTATTCAGTTTTGTGTGTAAAATTGTAGTGTACTTTATAAATTTGTAGTGTTTTTTTGTAACGCAGTTTTATTCCTGGTTGAGTGTTAGAGAAGGCCGTATGGCCTTAACTCTGCCAGGTTAAATAAATAATAATAATAATAATAATAATAATAATAATAATAATAATAATTATTATTATTATTATTATTATTATTATTCAGTTTTGTGTGTAAAATTGTAGTGTACTTTGTAAATTTGTAGTGTTTTTGTAACGCAGTTTTACTCCTGGCTGAGTGTTAGAGAAGGCCGTATGGCCTTAACTCTGCCAGGTTAAATAAATAAATTATTATTATTATTATTATTATTATTATTATTATCATTATTATTATTATTATTATTATTATTATTATTATTATTATCAATAATTGTCTTATTTTTTTATACTTTGTATGCCTCATTTATTTTGACCTGCTGTTCATATTTTATTATGCTGTTTTCTTTCTTTCTGTATGTTATATATTATGTCTGATTTCTACTTACTTGTTGTTTACATTTTATTATTATCATCTTATTCAGTTTTGTGTGTAAAATTGTAGTGTACTTTGTAAATTTGTAGTGTTTTTGTAACGCAGTTTTACTCCTGGTTGAGTGTTACAGAAGGCCGTATGGCCTTAACTCTACCAGGTTAAATAAATTATTATTATTATTATTATTATTATTATTATTATTATTATTATTATTATTATTAAAAATATTGGCCATTTTTTTAATTTTAATGTCATATTTTTGGAAATTTGAGGTCACCTTTATTGGTCATTTTTGTATGATTTCTAGGTCATCTACTTCCGAATTCTAATGATTACAATGATGACTGATGACGATGACGGTAGTAGTAGTAGTGGTGGTGGCAAGGTATCTGATCCTCGGAGAGCATGCAGATGAAATGCAGTAGGCCACGACGAACGACGGCTTTGAAGCTCTCCGCTCGCTGTTCTTGTGTTAATAAAAAACGGAAGAAGGGGAAGAAAGCTTTGGCTTTAGGTTGGAAACTTCGTTTTGAAATTCTGAAAAAAACATTTTTAATCACGTAGATGGCTTTAATCGAGTTTTCTTTGAAGTGGAAAACGTAATGCCGAAGGAAAATACAGCTTTCAGCCTTTGATGCAGCCTCATTTTGCGGGTTTGCCATTATGATGTTTCGAGGCGGAGTGCAACACCGGCACAAATCCAGCAGAAAGAGACCTGGAGAAATACAAGCACGACCACAAGTCGTTACGCATTATTATTATTTTTACTACTATCATTACAATTTTATTAATTAATTTTGTTTATGTTTAAGGCTGAGTACGCCAACAAAGTACCATATTTCGTTTGTGTGTCACGATTAAATTTAAAATTGTTTAATAAAATTTGGCAGAGACATTGTTCCAATAGTCATGGCTATAGCGTGCTTCGGTTTCTGCACTTTTGACTAATCCATGACATTGCGATACAAGCGTGATAAGTGCATTGTAACAGAATCGAGGAAAAGTTAGAGAAGACGAGACGAAGTCAAATCTTCTCTAATTCCGAGATTCTGTTATGCACTTAACACATGTATTGCATACCATTTTTGGCCGATCTGAATAAAAAAACAAATTATTAATCATTTTTAATTTAAATAAATAGTTTGTTTTTGGACGCTAAAATTTTCATGTGTGATCGCCGTTTGTTATTTGTCGATAGGTGTCATTCACTTGTTATTATTCGTATTTGTTGATAGGTGTCATTCATTTGTTATTATTCGTATTTGTTGATAGGTGTTATTCATTTGTCATTATTCGTATTTGTCGATAGGTGTCATTCATTTGTTATTATTCGTATTTGTCGATAGGTGTCATTCATTTGTTATTATTCGTATTTGTCGATAGGTGCTACTCATTTGTTATTATTCGTATTTGTTGATAGATGTCATTCATTTGTTATTAATCGTATTTGTCGATAGGTGTCAATCATTTGTTATTATTCGTATTTGTTGATAGGTGTTATTCATTTGTTATTATTCGTATTTGTCGATAGGTGTCATTCATTTGTTATTATTCGTATTTGTGGATAGGTGCTATTCATTTGTTATTATTGGCATTTGTTGATAGATGTGATTCATTTGTTATTAATCGTATTTGTCGATAGGTCGCATTCATTTGTTATTATTCGTATTTGTTGATAGGTGTAATTAATTTGTTATTATTATTCGTGTTTATTGATAGGTGTTATTCATTTGTTATTATTCATATTTGTCGATAGGTGTCATTCATTTGTTATTATTCGTATTTGTTGATAGGTGTCATTCATTTGTTATTTTTCGTATTTGTTGATAGGTGTTGTTCATTTGTTATTATTCGTATTTGTTGATAGGTGTTGTTCATTTGTTATTATTCGTATTTGTTGATAGGTGTAATTAATTTGTTATTATTATTCGTGTTTATTGATAGGTGTTATTCATTTGTTATTATTATTCGTGTTTATTGATAGGTGTTATTCATTTGTTATTATTCATATTTGTCGATAGGTGTCATTCATTTGTTATTATTCGTATTTGTTGATAGGTGTCATTCATTTGTTATTTTTCGTATTTGTTGATAGGTGTTGTTCATTTGTTATTATTCGTATTTGTTGATAGGTGTTGTTCATTTGTTATTATTCGTGTTTGTTGATAGGTGTCATTCATTTGTTATTATTCGTATTTGTCGATAGGTGTCATTCATTTGTTATTATTCGTATTTGTCGATAGGTGTCATTCATTTGTTATTATTCGTGTTTGTTGATGGGTGTCATTCATTTGTTATTATTCGTATTTGTCGATAGGTGTCATTCATTTGTTATTATTCGTATTTGTTGATAGGTGTCATTCATTTGTTATTATTCGTATTTGTTGATAGGTGTTGTTCATTTGTTATTATCCGGCGGCGATTGTGAAAATGTTGTAATAAAATTAATTATATAAAGTTTAGTTTTGTCGTCAAAGAAAGAGGCAGGTAACACATTAATTATTATACATCAATATAAATAAATAGCATATAGAAAATGTTTGTAGGTGAGATATTAATTATATATCAGTGTAAATAAATTGCATACCGGTATAGGTTAATGCTTGAATACGTATTTTACTCCTTGGATGTTTTCGCGTTCTGTCACGACCCCACCAGTGGCGCTCAGAGCAACAACCGGAAGTCGTCGGATGTGGTTTTCACGCTTATGTCTTATCTACATTAATTCCTGTTTTCTTACAAATCTCCACTCCAATAAATTAATTTAGAAAGAGTACAGGTGTAATAAGACATTTAGTTATTTCTTCATAGCACATAGTGGTGCGCGACACTGATAGTTCGTTACTTTTAAGTAAATAAAATAAAAGTTGATTTAATTACTTACCGCACTTGTGTTGTAAGTTCAACTTACAAGGCCTACCAACAACATCAGTAAGGTTCTTAAAATACTGAATCGCACAAAAATTCCCCAGTTTTCCAAATGTTACAGTTATACAATAAATTACATCCTCATCCGAATGTTGATATTTTCAATATGAATTTCTCTAAATACAGAATTATTTGTTATCATATTTTACAGAATATTGTTGTTAGTTAATTTGAAGCTACTTTCACACCTTACTTCAATGTCTCTTTTTTTCTTTCTCTTTTTATATTTTGATTCAGTTTTCAATAAGAGTATGTTTCCTTTTCCTTGTTTATGTTTTATAAATTACTTTGTCAGTCTTGAACATTGTAATTGGGCTTTGCCTGTTATGTTAATAATATTCAATAAATAAATAAATAAATAAATAAATAAAAAATAAATAAATAAATAAATAAATAACGATCGACCAAAAATATTATTAGGCCTGTTTCATCTAAGATCTGTTATGTTAATTAATACAAAATAACACATCTTCAAGTATCTACGGTAGACAATTCTTGTTTAATTTTTGCATTGTGCCAGATGAAGAAAGCGGCCGGGTACCTCAATTTGTAGAGCAATTAGCTAAGAACTGGAAGATCCGCAGTTCAATCCATGTTGATGACGGGATTTTGTCGTTGAAAAAACATCCAGAACGGACCCTATGTCCACTGGGTCTCCTGTCAAATTGAGTATCGGTTCTTATTGAGGATAAAAGACAGCTTTACTTCCATGCCTTCGATGCGCCTTCGTGGCGTATACGCTTTCTTTTTTTACATTAGATACAGAGACGCATTATGTGTTGGAGCTACATATCACCTCCACATCCATGGAAGGCGGTGAAGAGAAAGAGTCAAGTCCAGGAAAGTAGGTCTTGGTACGAATCCAATAGATGGGTTCCCCGTTTTTGGCATTGGTGGCTGTTATAGCTATAGTACAGATGAGTTTCCAAAATATTTCCATGTATCAACATAAACACTTCGCACCTCGTTAAACAGCGTGAATGTCTTAAATCTTACTTACTTACTTACTGGCTTTTAAGGAACCCGGAGGTTCATCGCCGCCCTCACATAAGCCCGCCATCGGTCCCTATCCTGAGCAAGATCAATCCAGTCTCTATCATCATATCCCATCTCCCTCAAATCCATTTTAATATTATCTTCCCATCTACGTCTCGGCCTCCCTAAAGGTCGTTTTCCCTCCGGCCTCCCAACTAACACTCTATATGAATTTCTGGATTCGCCCATACGTGCTACATCCCTTGCCCATCTCAAACGTCTGGATTTAATGTTCCTAATTATGTCAGGTGAAGAATACAATGCGTGCAGTTCTGTGTTGTGTAACTTTCTTCATTCTCCTGTAACTTCATCCCTCTTAGCTCCAAATATTTTCCTAAGCACCTTATTCTCAAACACTCTTAACCTATGTTCCTCTCTCAAAGTGAGAGTCCAAGTTTCACAACCATAAAGAACAACCGGTAATATAACTGTTTTATAAATTATAACTTTCAGATTTTTTGACAGCAGACTGGATGATGAAAGCTTCTCAACCTAATAATAACAGGCATTTCCCATATTTATTCTGTGTTTAATTTCCTCCCGAGTATTATTTATATTTGTTAGGCCTACTGTTGCTCCCAGGTATTTGAATTTTTCCACCTCTTCAAAGGGTAAATTTCCAATTTTTATATTTCCATTTCGTACAATATTCTAGTCACGAGACATAATGATATACTTCGTCTTTTCGGGATTTACTTCCAAGCCTATCTCTTTACTTGCTTCAAGTAAAATTCCCGTGTTTTCCCTAATCGTTTGTGGATTTTCTCCTAACATATTCACGTCATCCGCATAGACAAGCAGCTGATGTAACCCGTTCAATTCCAAACCCTCTCTGTTATCCTGAACTTTCCTAATGGCATACTCTAGAGCAAAGTTAAAAAAAGTGCATCTCCTTGCTTTAGCCCACAGTGAATTGGAAACCCATCTGACAGAAATTGACCTATACGAACTCTGCTGTTCGTTTCACTGAGACACATTTTAATTAATGGGACTAGTTTCTTGGAATACCAAATTCAATAAGAATATCATATAAAACTTCCTCTTACCGAGTCATATGCCTTTTTGAAATCCATGAATAATTGATGCACTGTACCCTTATACTCCCATTTTTTTCTCCATTATCTGTCGAATACAAAATATCTGGTCAGTAGTTGATCTATTACGCCTAAAACCACACTGATGATCCCCAATAATTTCATCTACATATGGAGTTAATCTTCTCAAAAGAATATTGGACAAAATTTTGTACGACGTCAACAAAAGTGATATTCCACGAAAGCGTCTTAAATCGTAGTTAATTTAATTGTTGTGCGCCGGGAATCGAACTGTGGTCCTCTGGTTTGCAAACAAATGTGCTTGTTATTATTATCATTAGCATCATTATCATTATCATCAACTGCATTGCAAATTTTGAATGGAATCCGCAAAGAGTGTGTAAAAGAACTGGTGAAGGGAAGAGCCGTGTATTGTGTGACTCGGCCGTTCGATGAAAGAGAATAAAAACTGTGTGTTGCGGGCGGCCTGCCACACAATGATTGTCGTTCACTTTGATATCGATACCCGCGCGTCGCATCGGGTAACAGAACGTGTTTTGTACAGCAGCTGTCACATAGGTATCGTTTTAATTAAAACCCTGAATCCAAACCTTCAGATTTTTCGGCGGCCAGTTGCGGTCCTTATTTAGCCACGTGAATGGGAAGCTGATGACAAAAAGTCTTGCTGGTCTTTGAGGGGCGACATGTGAATGTAAAAGCGGAACTTTTTTCTGTTCTCTGTGAAGGGGACTGCAGCAGCGTCGTTCCTTCAGAAGTAGAGTGGATTACAGGTCATTCCGTACCGCTCCGCTTTCTCACTAATTAATGAACTTGCGTTTCTCCTGCAACGTGCGTGTCTTTGCAGTTATTATTATTATTATTATTATTATTATTATTATTATCATTATCATAAACATTATTATTAATGTTCTATAATCTATAATTACATGTGTCCGATTTTATGTGCAGTTGCTGAATATTGCAAGAGACTACCTAAGAAATAATAATTTCAGAAGTAGTTTTAGCATAACAGATATAGTTAATCAATATTTACCACGTTATATACAAAGAAATGATTCAGAGCATGAGGAACACCAACTATACACTACAGGGAAGACGAGTTAAAAATTGTATTGGAAGACGGAACTCTGTAATAAGATCAATTCTTGCAATTGATGGTGATGTTGGTGGTTTGGTGGAGGTTGTGGTGGTGATGATAAATAATATAAATATATATATATATATATATATATATATATATATATATATATATATATATATATAAATAATTTGAACTGGTAATGGAAATTACGGGAAAACGGCTGAACGGATTTTAATAAATGGCCCTCATTTTGAAGCTTGGAACCCAAAGTTTTTCGGAAAAGTAGTAGTTTTCAGTGAAATGTCAATTTTCCTACATAATTTTCCTATTTTCCAAAATCCATCTGTTGTCAGTTTTGAGAATTAATTTTATCGAAACACGGCCGACTTGATTGACTTTCAGAACAAAACACACACTACAAGAAACAATAGGCTATTGCACGAAGGCCATGACCTGCAGGATTGCCGACATATTTAGAGCTCAATTCAATTTGTTGTTAAAAACTGATTCTGCAGTGTATAATAATTTTCTGAGTACAACTGTGTATTGGATATTCAAATCTACGAAACTTGAGGTGGTTTGATGACATTACTAGCATTAGAAATTAAATATTATTATAGTTAATATCATGATGCATCTATTTTTCATTAATTGTACATAATATTGGTGCTATATTGATGACATGAAAGTGAAACGTTTTGAGGTTATGTAAGTAAATGTAGAGAATATCTTAATTTAGATCTTCATTTCTATAATTTACTGAGTGGCTGCTATAGGCCTATATACGAGTAACTATAAAACTTAAGATAATAATATTGTTATTAGAAATCAAATATTTTTATACTTATTAGTCCAGTGGGGTTGGGTCTTTTTCATATACTTAATGGCGGTGTAGTGTAGATCTTGATATGTGTCATTGCCTTCAGTATTGGCTCGAGAGAGCGCAAAAATTACAGTTCCTAAGGAAAGATAAAAAGGTATTACTTACTGATAAAATAAGAGACCTAGAAAATTTTGTAGTCTCCAGGTCATTTCAGCAAGATCTCTTAGAAGAATAAAATGATTTTACGCTCTACATTTCAAGTTCTACATGCAGCAGCTATACGAAAATGCTATTGTTCGAAAGCTTAGCAAACCTGACATTTTTTTAACTTTTGCCTACAATCCACAATGACCCAAAATAGCTACTGCTATCGTCCTGACATTGATACTTGCGTTTTCGTGTTGAAGCTCAAAAACTGAAGTTGGATAGGTTCAAGAAAAAGTATTTGGCCTAAAAAAATCCATTCAGAGGGAGTATGTTTCATTATTATGGAAGCAAATAACTATCAAAAAGAGAAGTATTCTTCATTGAAAATAAATCTGAACAATTTTTATTTGAACGTCTAACGAATATAGTTTGCAGCAGTATTTGCTGCACAAGCCACTAGTATATATATATTTGTAATGATGATGATTATGATGATTATTTCCACTATTATTCAAATAGTAACGTTTTATTTTCCATATCCAGCAAAATTACAATAATAATAATAATAATAATAATAATAATAATAATAATAATAATAATAATAATAATAATAATAGACTACTTATTATTACAAATGGCTTTTAAGGAACCCTAACATTGCTTTAATCCCGCCATTTGTCCCTATCCTGTGCAAGATTAATTCACTATCAACACACATATTTTATATTTTATATTTGAAACTTATTTTATAACATCAAGAGATGAAAATAGTGTGTTTATCAATGATTTTTAGCTTGAATTTTATGAAATGTTTCATTAAATTGTAGAAATACTTTGGTAACAAATTTTATGTCATGTTGGTTTTAAACAGTTTTATTAATAATGTGTATATATGTATAATAATCTATGTTCTATTGGTCTATTTGGTATCTCCACCTGATGATGACTTTTTAAAGGTCGAAAATATTTGTGGATAAAATGATGTGAAATTTAAAAACAGAAATGGTTTTATGTATTAATCGATAAGTTGCTCACTGAAATTAAAACAATTCCTTATTATCAGGGAAGGATTTATATGTAAATACATATTTACTTATAAAGCTAATATAATTTATATTTTGCATTATCTTTATGTTTCACAATGTGTAGGGTTGAAAAATCCTATTTTTCCTTTTCCATATTTTTCCATATTTTAGAGTTTAGTACATATTTTCGTTAATTTCCATATATTTTCCATATTTCATATAAAACAGTCCATATTATATTAGGTTTAACAATAAAACAAAACAAAATTCCATTAACTTTTAAAAATACATTTCAACAATAGAGATTTAAACACATGTTCAGTAATCCCTTTAACATCAGAGTTTTTGAAAATTAGCAGTCCTATCAACAATGGGAAAGTAAGTTACAAAACTGTATTGATTTAATTTAAAATTTTTAACAGACTTCAGTTGTGCAGCTCAACAGTTAAATGCCAGTCAGAGTACACATAGGTTCAGTTTTGTAAATCATACTATAAAGACGGTAAATATGCCAAAAGTACGTCATTCAGTCAATTTAAAATCAAAACTAACAAGTTACATTTCAGAATTTAAAGAAGATGGTTTATCAACTGACAATAAAATATTATTTTGTAATTTGTGTCAGTGTGCATATCATCTACACAAAAGTTCCTGGTGCAACAACATTACAACTTTCAGGCCAACAAACAACTAAATTCCAAGCAGAGACAATTGTTTTTAACACAACCAACAACATCATGTTCTGAGTTTAAATCGACCTGTTTTCATCTCTGCTGATATTCCTCTCTACAAACTAAAGAATAAGGTCTTCAGGGAATTCCTTGAAAAATATACTCAACATACAATCCCGGATGAGTCAACACTTTTGCTCCATCCATCTACGATCAATACAGAAGATAAGAGATGAAATTAAAGATAGTTCAATTTGGGTTTCCATTGATGAGACTCCCGACAAAGAAGGTAGACTTGTTGGTAATGTAGTTATCTTTGTTAAGTGAACAATATTCTGAACGAATTCTTTTACATTGTGATGTTCTAGAAAAGTGCAATAACAAAACTATAGTTAAACTGTTCAACGAAGCTAATCCTGTGGCCAAAGGGTATTATGTACGATAATGTGTTATTCTTTATTAGCGATGCTGCCCCTTATATGGTCAAAGCTGGACAAGCATTATCTGTTGTATATCCTAAATTGACTCATTTTACTTGTGTGGCGCATGCATTTCATCGTGTGGCAGATGGTCAGAGACAATTTCCTAAAGTAGATTTGTTGATTTCATCAGTGAAAAAAGTATTTCTCAAAGCTCCCAGTAGAGTTAACGTGTTGAAAGAAATGTACCCTGAAATTCCATTGCCACCAAAGCCAATTTTAACTAGATGGGGTACATGGCTAGAAGCAAAAATATTATGCCGAACATATAGACTCTATTAACAATGTTCTCCTTGCATTGGACTCTGAAGATGCAGTCTCAATTGATACTGCGAAAAACAGTTACCTGTGACATAAGTGTGAAGAATGACTTAGCTCACATTCAGCATACATTTTCATGCATCATAAAAACGCTCAAAAGTCTTCCAAAATAGGCACCTTTCACTATCTGAAAGTTTTGAAATTATAAATAGTACTGTGGAACAACTGAATCGTGGTAGAGGTAAAGTTGCAGATGCAGTAAGAGCTAAGGTGGACACTGTACTTTCAAAAACCCTGGATATGAAGAACTACAAAAAATTGTTGCTGTGATGAAAAATCAACAGTGAAGATTAACTTGGACTTATCCCCAGCAGACATTGTGAAATTGAATTATGTACCAGTTACTTCTTGTGACGTCGAACGCTCTTTTAGTCAGTATAAATCTATCCTCAGAGACAATAGAAGAAGATTCACTTTTCAGCACTTGAAAGAAATGTTTGTAACCTATTGTTATGGTAACAGACAATAAAAATTGTGTTTTTTGAAACTACATTGGAAGATAAGGTACGTCCATTATATTTTGTTTAGTTTGATTAAAATGTACCAATATTTAACGTACATAGTCATTTTTTTATAATTTTAAGTCCATATTTAATTCCATATTTTGGTAAAAATCCATATTTAATTCCATATTTTGGTAAAAATAACTACATATATATTTACATTCCATATAAATCCGTTCCCTGCTTATTATGTATTTTCAACTTATCTGAAATATTAACCTCAATATGACTTTTAAGGAGAGAGGATGGTATTTTTTATGAAAAATGACTAAATTTTCAAAAACAAATTCTTTAAAATACTCTGTGATATGTGTGGATCGCCATTTTTAAACTTCCTGTATTATAGATTTTTAAATCACTCGCCCACTTTTATTGTTGTTTCCGGTAAATTAAATTTTCAAAAAAAAAAAAAAGTTTTTTCTTTAAAAAACCCTTTGATATGTGTGGAATGCATTGCATAACATTTTGTGGGTATTTGTGCCCTTATCGTATGTTGAGACGTCATTTTTAAACTTCCTGCGCTATGGATTTTTAAATCACACGCCCGCTTCTATCGGTTTCCAGTAACTTCATTTTTTTTTTTGCTGCATTGCCAGACAAAAATGTATATAATTTCTAAACTATTAAAGATACATGCATGAAATTTAGAACACACATTCTTTAGACTATTAGGAAACTTTTCTCTGTAACAGAATTTTGTTAATTGATTTCATTTTAAAAATACGTCCGTTTGTTTGCAAGAAAGGAAATCAGAAAATTGTTACTAAATTTTAATAGTTTATTTTACAAACGTAGGAACTAATATCAAAATTCTGTTACAAACAGTTTGTAGAACATACTTTTGCAAATACATTGCAAAAACCGTTTGAATCTATCTTTAAAAACGGTTTAGATATATCGGTTTTAGTACAATCCTGCATTGCGTATATTTTTTTTTTTCAAATTTGGGCCCCCAAATAATTTTTTTCAAAATATTTTTATTTGGTTGAGTTGCCACAGCTATGAGCTCTCTACATACAAAAAATTAATAATTTACACCAAATAGGAAAAAAGTTAAAAAAAAATACCATCCTCTCCCCTTAAACTTACTCTTCTTGCTGAATATGGTATGTTTTCTAATTAGAGACGATTACCACATTTACTTAATGCTATTGAAATTATTCGAAATGAAATAACAGGAAATCTGAAGCTCTTGGTGAATTCCTTCAACACATCCGTTTTGTCGACTAAGAATCATGACCCTCTACGAAGAAAAAAATGACAAGAAGAAAATATTGCAGCGTTGTTTTCTATACTACGATCATATGTTGGACTGAAGTATAACCACACACGGTATCGTTGTTAAGGTAGCTTCCCGCGCCTTGATAATTGTACTGCTTCTGCCCGAAACGTCTCTTATAGTTTGTACTCTGAGCATCCAAGCCTGGATCGTAATTAAAAGTGTGTGTGTGCAGCCACATCAAAGGGTCCACTGGATACACAGAGGCGAGCGGCTGGTGGGTTTGTTCCGCCCACGTGACTCTCCTCATCACGGCTTCCTTTCGAAGGGAAGTAAAGGCATTTGAAAGAAGAGAGTCTCTGGAAGAGGGCAATGGATGTCATTGGCTAGACATAGCTGATTGGTCACTCTCGGAGGTGTAATAGTGTACGTCACAATAGCCACTATGTTCTGATGTATTAGAAATAACACACTTCTTTATCGATACTGTAATAATTTGCTGAATTTCTATTAGAATGCATCACACTGGAAGGTTTTCCCTAACTTTGAGCTAAGTACATTAAAATTATTTTTGTGCATATTTTTCGAAGTCACGAACCAAATCATTTGTTAACTTATTATTAAACTTGTAACGTTGGGGACCGATAGAGTGCATTATGGTTGTTTCAAGTTTAACTTACTATCCGTTCACCAGTCAGTATTGTAGCATGCGTAAACAGTATCGGCCTACCTACTGAATAATAATGCCGAAGGTTAAAGGTTCTCAGGCGCATATTTTTGCAGCGGAATTTGGTGAATGTGTTGAAGTGAATGACGAGAACATTTTAATGTAAATCTATACTTACTTACTTACTTACAAATGGCTTTTAAGGAACCCGAAGGTTCATTGCCGCCCTCACATAAGCCCGCCATCGGTCCCTATCCTGTGCAAGATTAATCCAGTCTCTATCATCATATCCCACCTCCCTCAAATCCATTTTAATATTATCCTCCCATCTACGTCTCGGCCTCCCTAAAGGTATTTTTCCCTCCGGTCTCCCAACTAACACTCTATATGCATTTCTGAATTCGCCCATACGTGCTACATGCCCTGCCCATCTCAAACGTCTGGATTTTAAGTTCCTAATTATGTTAGGTGAAGAATACAATGCGTACAGTTCTGTGTTGTGTAACTTTCTCCATTCTCCTGTAACTTCATCCCGCTTAGCCCCAAATATTTTCCTAAGCACCTTATTCTCAAACACCCTTAACCTATGTTCCTCTCTCAGAGTGAGAGTCCAAGTTTCACAACCATACAGAACAACCGGTAATATAACTGTTTTATAAATTCTAACTTTCAGATTTTTTGACAGCAGACTGGATGATAAGAGCTTCTCAGCCGAATAATAACACGCATTTCCCATATTTATTCTGCGTTTAATTTCCTCCCGAGTGTCATTTATATTTGTTACTGTTGCTCCAAGATATTTGAATTTTTCCACCTCTTCGAAGAATAAATCTCCAATTTTTATATTTCCATTTCGTACAATATTCTGGTCACGAGACATAATCATATACTTTGTCTTTTCGGGATTTACTTCCAAACCGATCGCTTTACTTGCTTCAAGTAAAATTTCCGTGTTTTCCCTAATCGTTTGTGTATTTTCTCCTAACATATTCACGTCATTTGCATAGGCAAGAAGCTGATGTAACCCGTTCAATTCCAAACCCTGCCTGTTATCCTGAACTTTCCTAATGGCATATTCTAGAGCGAAGTTAAAAAGTAAAGGTGATAGTGCATCTCCCTGCTTTAGCCCGCAGTGAATTGGAAAAGGATCAGATAGAAACTGACCTATTCGGACTCTGTAAATATATACTAATAATAATAAGTCTGTAACCAACATTTTTGTGATAATTTTCGTTTTTTAATAAATAATTGATGTCGAGCACCATGAGCAACGACTCTGTCGGTAAATTGGTCTACACAACTGGCTTCATATGAGTGAATGACGAAAAGTTAAGTACCCGCCATTAGTAAAAATATACTTCTATTTATTTTATGTGTCTACGACTAATACATGATGTTAACAAAATCGGTCATAGGAGTATTTTTTCACCCATAGCTAAAAAGCCAGTTGTGTAGACCAATTTTCTGACAGCCTCTATGGCGTCCGAAAACTTTGAAGTTTTGTCTATCCCTGGATATAGTGCATAGACCTAATATTTAATTGTTTAATAGATAACATTCAATTGTTCGCTATACTCATATTTATTTTCATTTCAAATCACTACAATTTATTATAAATACGAAATTGCAATTAAAACAAAGCAGAATAAAGTTAAATGTCAACAAGAGGCTTCAAACTCATTCACTGCCATTTGGATCAAAAGGAAATAACTGCCCTATCAACTACTCTTAAATGATAATATTACTGCAATAAAATTACTAGTCGTTTGCTGTTTTGGACTGGTGAAACAAGAATCTCACAGATCTAGAAGGAAACCTTTCGCGTTGTTGCCGTTTTGAACTGGTGAAATAAGAATCTCACAGATCTAGAAGGAAACCTTTCGCGTTGTTGCCGTCTTGAACTGGTGAAATAAGAATCTCACAGATCGAGAAGGAAACCTTTCGAGTTGTTGCCGTCTTGAACTGGTGAAATAAGAATCTCACAGATCGAGAAGGAAACCTATCGTGTTGTTGCCGTCTTGAACTGGTGAAATAAGAATCTCACAGATCTAGAAGGAAACCTTTCGAGTTGTTGCCGTTTTGAACTGGTGAAATAAGAATCTCACAGATCTAGAAGGAAACCTTTCGCGTTGTTGCCGTCTTGAACTTGTGAAATAAGAATCTCACAGATCTAGAAGGAAACCTTTCGCGTTGTTGCCGTCTTGAACTTGTGAAATAAGAATCTCACAGATCTACAAGGAAAACTTTCGCGTTGTTGCCGTCTTGAACTGGTCAAATAAGAATCTCACAGATCGAGAAGGAAACCTTTGGAGTTGTTGCCGTCTTGAACTGGTGAAATAAGAATCTCACAGATCGAGAAGGAAAGATTACGCGTTGTTGCCATCTTGAACTGGTGAAATAAGAATCTCACAGATCGAGAAGGAAAGGAGTTGTTGCCGTCTTGAACTGGTGAAATAAGAATCTCACAGATCTAGAAGGAAACCTTTCGAGTTGTTGCCGTCTTGAACTGGTGAAATAAGAATCTCACAGATCAAGAAGGAAACCTTTCGAGTTGTTGCCGTCTTGAACTGGTGAAATAAGAATCTCACAGATCGAGAAGGAAACCTATCGTGTTGTTGCCGTCTTGAACTGGTAAAATAAGAATCTCACAGATCTAGAAGGAAACCTTTCGAGTTGTTGCCGTTTTGAACTGGTGAAATAAGAATCTCACAGATCTAGAAGGAAACCTTTCGCGTTGTTGCCGTCTTGAACTTGTGAAATAAGAATCTCACAGATCTACAAGGAAAGCTTTCGCGTTGTTGCCGTCTTGAACTGGTGAAATAAGAATCTCACAGATCGAGAAGGAAACCTTTCGAGTTGTTGCCGTCTTGAACTGGTGAAATAAGAATCTCACAGATGGAGAAGGAACGCTTTCGCGTTGTTGCCGTTTTGAACTGGTGAAATAAGAATCTCACAGATCGAGAAGGAAACCTTTCGAGTTGTTGCCGTCTTGAACTGGTGAAATAAGAATCTCACAGATCGAGAAGGAAACCTTTCGAGTTGTTGCCGTCTTGAACTGGTGAAATAAGAATCTCACAGATCGAGAAGGAAACCTATCGAGTTGCCGTCTTGAACTGGTGAAATAAGAATCTCACAGATCTAGAAGGAAACCTTTCGAGTTGTTGCCGTTTTGAACTGGTAAATAAGAATCTCACAGATCTAGAAGGAAACCTTTCGCGTTGTTGCCGTCTTGAACTTGTGAAATAAGAATCTCACAGATCTAGAAGGAAACCTTTCGCGTTGTTGCCGTCTTGAACTTGTGAAATAAGAATCTCACAGATCTACAAGGAAAGCTTTCGCGTTGTTACCGTCTTGAACTGGTGAAATAAGAATCTCACAGATCGAGAAGGAAACCTTTCGATTTGTTGCCGTCTTGAACTGGTGAAATAAGAATCTCACAGATCGAGAAGGAAACCTATCGAGTTGTTGCCGTCTTGAACTGGTGAAATAAGAATCTCACAGATCTAGAAGGAAACCTTTCGAGTTGTTGCCGTTTTGAACTGGTGAAATAAGAATCTCACAGATCTAGAAGGAAACCTTTCGCGTTGTTGCCGTCTTGAACTTGTGAAATAAGAATCTCACAGATAAGAAAGCTTTCGCGTTGTTGCCGTCTTGAACTGGTGAAATAAGAATCTCACAGATCTAGAAGGAAACCTTTCGAGTTGTTGCCGTCTTGAACTGGTGAAATAAGAATCTCACAGATCTAGAAAGCTTTCGCGTTGTTAGTCTTGAAAAATAAGAATTTCGAGTTGTTTTTGCCGTCTTGAACTGGTGAAATAAGAATCTCACAGATCGAGAAGGAAACCTTTCGAGTTGTTGCCGTCTTGAACTGGTGAAATAAGAATCTCACAGATCTAGAAGGAAACCTTTCGAGTTGTTGCCGTTTTGAACTGGTGAAATAAGAATCTCACAGATCTAGAAGGAAACCTTTCGCGTTGAGTCTTCAACTTGTTAAGCCGTCTGGTGAAATAAGAATCTCACAGATCGAGAAGGAAACCTTGAACCGTCTTGAACTGGTGAAATAAGAATCTCACAGATCTAGAAGGAAACCTTTCGAGTTGTTGTTACAGTCTTGAACTGGTGAAATAAGAATCTTCTAGAAGGAAACATTTCGAGTTGTTGCCTAGAAGGAAACCTTTCGTTTTGAACTTGAACTTGTGAAATAAGAATAAGATTTAAAGGAAAGCTTTCGAGTTGTTGCCGTCTTGAACTGGTGAAATAAGAATCTCACAGATCTTTAGATCTAGAAGGAAACCTTTCGCGTTGTTGCCGTCTTGAACTTGTGAAATAAGAATCTCACAGATCTACAAGGAAAGCTTTCGAGTTGTTGCCGTCTTGAACTGGTGAAATAAGAATCTCACAGATCTTCGAGAACTGGTGAAATAAGAATCTCACAGATCTAGAAAGCTTTCGAGTTGTTGCCGTCTTGAACTGGTGAAATAAGAATCTCACAGATTTCGAGTTGTTGCCGTCTTGAACTGGTGAAATAAGAATCTCACAGATCGAGAAGGAAACCTTTCGAGTTGTTGCCGTCTTGAACTGGTGAAATAAGGATCTCATAGATCTAGAAGGAAACCTTTCGAGTTATTACCGTCTTGAACTGATTATTTCATTACAAACGATCAGTTCCATGTGGATTTAACCCTTTTATGCTGTATACGCAACGTTGAGATTTGTTGCTCTATTGAACTAGGAAGAGTAATTTTCTGCCATCCTCATGGTATGTCTAACTTTAAAAATCATTTTTCTAGTTGTTTCCCTTTTTAACTGGGCAGTCGATATAGAATCTCGAATTTTTTTAGGTTAGCAAGTAAAAACTGAGTATATAAAATGTAATTGGAAGGCATATGGAACGGAACAAAATATGTGGAATGCGCCCCGCAGTTGGTGGCGCTATATCAGACATGTTTAATTATAATTGCTTGTATTTGTCTGTCTTCTTCACCCGCCTGGAGCGCTGGACCCCTCGGACCTCCCACACGGCTGTAATTAATTTAGACTGTGACCTGCGGAGCATCAGATTCTGAACTGCTCGCATGCGCATGCGCGAGGTGTCTGTCTGGCACTTCTGCTGTACGCAGCAGCACAAGGCATAAACTGTTCATTTTCAGAAACTGAAAAGAGAGCCGATTGTAAAATGGAAAAGTGGACGGAGAAAATCTAAACGGTATGCATGAGATTCTTAAGTCCCTACTTGTGGACTTAGGTCTGAGCGAAATAACTATGTGAGCTCGAAGCCATTTGGTCACTTGTCTCAATCCATAGTTCGCTGTCCCACGGAAAGAACTTCAAGAACTGAAGGGGATCAGTGAGAAAAGGGCGTTACCCACACGAAAACAATAATTGGGAGTTTCGCTCTGTCAAATACACTAATACGTAATAACTGAATTTGGTTAGAAAATTGTACAGTTATAGTCATGAAAATGTATATCCTGCATTCCTTGAGTACAAAAGTATGTAAGCAAATCAAGCTTTCAGGTATAACTCCCTGTAAAGCTGATTTGAATAATTTGGAGGGAAAAATTGTTCTGGGGCAGGGCATCGAACCCGGGACCTTTGATTAAACGTACCAACGCTCTACCAACTGAGCTAGCAGGGAATTCTACCAGACACCGATCCAATTTTTCCTCAATATCCTCAATATATTTAGTGTGCACTCAATGTTGGTTGCTTGACGGTTGTCAGCCCACTTTTAGGTCTGTGGATATTGAGAGAAAAATTGGATCGGTATCTGGTAGAGTTCCAAGGTAGCTAAGTTGGTAGAGCGTTGGTACGTTTAACCAAAGGTCCCGGTTCGATGTCCGGCCCCGGAACAATTTTTTCCTCCAAATTATTCAAAAGTATGTAAGCCACCGGCGTAGCTCAGTCGGCTGAGGCGCTTGCCTGCCGATCTAAAGTTCCGCTGAGACGTGGGTTCGACTCCAGTTTGGACTGATTACCTGGTTGGTTTTTTCCGAAGTTTTTCACTACTGTAAGGTGAATGGAGGTAATCTATGGCGAATCCTCAGGCCTCATCTCGCTAAATATCATCACGCTATATAATCTAGTAGCTGATTACACAGTGTCGTTAACTGACCAAGTAAGAAAAATTACATTTTCCTTGAACTTCTCGAAACAGCTAGAAGGTGAAACAGAATCATTTTAAAGACTTAAAAGTTCGGTCAATAGCCTGTTTTATGCAGTTACATACTAAAATCACTTTTCTTGTTAAAAACAAGTATATCTATTATACGTTTCCTTTCTGTTATACAAAGCCTACAATTGAATGAATCAGGCATAAATTATTTTTCAACTATAATAATGACTAATCTTAAAAATTCAGAAAATATTCCTTCGAAGGCAGATTTAGTGTCATGCCTGTGGATTGTATGATTCATCAACGTTTCTAACCCTATAAACGTAATAATATTTTCATTAATATAACAACTATCACGAAGAAAAATATTTCTGTGTTATCTCCAAGTGACAGTGAATAAACTAATTTATTAATGACATCATAATGGGTCAAGTAACATGAGCTGCTGCCAGGAAGTAAAAAAGAGAATAGCAAAGGCAAAGAAAGGTTTTAATAGAAAAAGGTGCATCTTGTGCGGACCTCTGGAAAAAGAACTAAGAAAGAGACTAGTGAAATGATTTGTGTGGAGTGTAGAATTGTATGGAGCAGAAACATGGACATTACGACGAAGTGAAGAGAAGCAACTAGAAGCATTTGAAATGTGGATATGGAGAAGAATGGAGTGTGTAAAGTGGACAGACAGAATAAGAAATGAAGCTGTGTTGGAGAGATTGGGTGAAGAAAGAATGATGCTGAAACTGATGAGGAAGAGAAAAAGGAATTGGTTGGGTCACTGTCTACTGAAAGATGCACTGAAAGGAATGGTGAAAGGGAGAAGAGTTCGGGGCAGAGGAAGATATCAGATGATGGACGACAATAAGTTATATGGATCATATAAGCGGAGACTAAGAGAAAGACAGAAAGTAGGATAGATTGGGGAATGCTGGGTTTGCAGTGAATAATAATAATAATAATAATAATAATAATAATAATAATAATAATAATGATTTATTTTAGCTGGCAGAGTTAAGGCCGTAAGGCCTTCTCTTCCACTCAACCAGCAAAAAGTGTATATACATATGCATGAACTTACAAAGAATCCAACAATTTGATTTAGATGAGAGTTACATGTATACAAAAGTTATTTACAAATTAAACAACAAAATACTATGAACTATTAATTAAACACTGAAATAAACTGTGTAGCAGAATTAAACTAAAATACATAGAATGTTAATATATTTCAAATAATATTAGGTAATAGAAAGAGATTATTACGAGACAATTAAAATACAGCACAATCAGGATGATGTCTAAAGAAAAAAGTAACAATGTAGTCAGTGATAGTTTAAATCAGTATGATTGGAGTGAAATGCTAAGAAGGTTCTCTTTTAAGCTGTTCTTGAAGGTGTTTATTGTCTTGCAGCCCCTAATACTTTGTGACAAGGAATTCCATTGACGCGAGGTGGATATTGTAAAAGATGATGAATAACAAGATGTTCTATGAAGAGGTATACTTAGCGTGCCACAGATAAGTGATCTGGTATTTACGTCGTGGTTAGAGTATAGATAAGAGAAACGAGACGAAAGGTAATTTGGTGTTGAAGTGTGCAGAATTCGAAAGAGTAAAGACAAAGAGTGTAAAGTTCTACGTTCTTTAAGTCGGAGCCACGAGAGACTTGCGAAGGATGGTGATATGTGATCATACCGTCGGATGTTGCACACGTATCTGACGCACATATTCTGAGCTCGCTGTAACTTGACTGACAATTCAGAACTTAGGTCACTTAACAAAACGTCACAATAATCGAAGTGCGGCGTTACTAGGGTTTGCACTAGGGTAAGTTTTAGTTGCTGGGGCAAGAAGTTTCTCAAGCGACTCAAACAGTGAATGGAGGAACAGATTTTTTATCGTTTCTTTAACTTGAAAATTCCAACTTAGATTATTATCAAAAAAGAAGCCAAGATTTTTACGACAGATGAATAAGGGATTAGCGTGTTGTTAAGGGTAACAACTGAAAGATTACTGTTATTAAGGGAGTTAACTAAACGCTTATGTCCAATAATTATGGCTTGAGTCTTACTTGGATTAAGTGCGAGTCCGACATGCTATTTGACAGAATGTTATGTATTATGTAATGGAACATCTCGTATGTAAAAACATAATTGCAAGATCCCTCTATTTTCGAAATATAGAAAATATGCGGACCTTTTATATCCGAATATTTTATAAAATTTTATTGTTTTGAAATGTGCTATACAATTTATCTCTGGTGGCTTTAGTTTATTATTTTATTGGTTCGTTTTGAATACTGCCTAGGATCTGAGAACTGCTCACTTTTATGATTCTTTACAAATCGCCTTGTGGATACTGGATTTGTGTACCTCGTTTTTACCGTGACAACGCTTTTGAGTTTTTTTTTAGCATTCTGGTTATTGTATTATGTTTGTTTTGTGAAGAATTTTGATAAGTGCGCAAATAGCCATAGTAGCTGACGCGTCGTTTTTAAACCCCACTAACTAGAAAATTCGGCTTTGCCACCTATTTTGTTTAAGTATTCAATTTTGAAACCTACAATTTTAGATCTGACGGCAAGCGTTTGTCTTCATGGTCATCGTTGTCGTCGACATCATCATCATTATCATCATCATCATCATCATCATAAACTTCATTGCTAGCAACATATGATTTTCTCCGTCTTCGCTACATCTGTAAATGTTAGCGTTATCATCTTTGTCATATTCGTAACATGATACTGATCGCTATTACAGTCAATATAACAATCATCATAATTGTCATTGATATTCTCGTATCAACGCTGTGATCGCTATTGTAGTCATCATAGTCAGTATTGTCATCGTTAGGGCTAAGATTTTGATGACCTATAAATCATGAAAAAATGTCCTAAAACAATGCATTTATGACCTAAAAATCTTTCAAAAATACTCTTAAAAATGCCCTAAAAATTGATCTTACATAATTGTCTTAGTATGAAAATAGGTTTTGTACTACTTAATATTTACAGTAGACTAGTAATTACATTAAATTTTACATAATTTTTTCTTAAGTAGTGCACTTTAATTAATTATTTTATCTGATGTAATTTCCATATATTATCGTTCACCTCTGCGTCGGCATGTGGACGTGAGGTCAGCAATCGGCTGGTCGGTCTTGGCCCTTCATGGGCTGTAGTGCCATGGATTTACTTTACTTTTAGTTTCCGTGTAGTCTACCACAAGGCCACTCTTATCTGGAATTAGCAGATATAGAGGAGTCTATATTGAAGGGGTGGTTGGACTGATCCATTACGTGGGGTGTACTACGTTAAAATGGCAATATTTGTGTAGAAAAACGATTAAAATATTATACAAAATAATGAGTATTAATAGACAAAATACTGGATGTTCATTTCAAAGTGTGTCATGACGTCACCGTTGATGAGTCAGCGATTTGAAACGAGTTTCAGCTTTGGTGTCAGAGTAGTTGCCTATTAATCAAGGCATTCAATCTGAACTTGAGAACGTGTACGGTATAACTTGAACGTCGTAGCTACCATAACCTCTTTCGAACTGTGTTTTGCGCGGCCAAGTCGTACGCAGGGTATTTGTTATCATCGATTACGTACGGCAACATTCCTCAATACAAATCAAATGCTCCGTGTCCATGTTGACCGTCGAAGTTAATGTCAACAAATACGTAAGTAATCGTCTTAACCCTCTCCCCATATCCTGACAGTAAGAAAAAACTCACCTCAGTACGTGTTTCCAAACAGTTCACATTCCTGCCACTACCGGCGTTACCGTACGTATCGGTAAGTACTGTACTCTTTTTTTTTTTTATTTTCTCTTAACAAATGGTTAAAACAAACCTTACAATTACAAAATCAATATACAATAAAAAAAAACACGAGACTTATAATAGATAATCTAGTCAAACTGAGTATTAACCCAAATTTAGAACTGATGTCCCTTGACATAGAAAACTTATATACAAATATCACACTTCAAGAAACTATAAATATTATCGAAGCAAAATTAATTAACCTTCAAATACCATTGAATAAATTCCAACAAAAATTAAATCTAATAAATACTGTTACTTCACAAAATTACTTCACTTCGCTCAAAAATTATATAAACAGAATGTTGGCCTAGCACTTAATCCATTATCTGCAAACCGATATCTTCCTACAAAACATAGAA